>LKNJ01000838.1:15949-43688 GCA_002120245.1 Maccullochella peelii
GGGGGTGTAAGTAGATGTTGTGATGATTTTAAAGAGGTTATTTTGGTTGCGCTGGAGAGTTTTGGGGAGGCGGGAAGCGGGGTGAGAGCTGATGGAGGGGGTGTGCGCTTTAAAGGGATAACAGCAGGGGTGGGGACGTGGAGAAGAGTTAGATTTCAGGGCTTCCTGAATAGTTTATTGTGAGGGTGATTACAGCTGAAGTGGCTGGCAGACAGTGTTGGTGATGAGGAGGAGGAGACACAAACACAGACCAAAGCAGTTCACATCTTTTTGAGTGTCATACGAGCTGTTTCCTAATTTCATACATGCATGCATACTAGTTGTCACAGAGTACTGTCTTCCAGTTATTATACATAAACAAAAAAGTACTTTACCATTTAGAGGAAATTATACAGTATGCGCCGACAGACTTTAATCAAACTGCTACTTTGAAATATCACTACCAATTACACTTCATACAATGAAAGCAAAATTATTTTATTCCTCATTCTGTCTCTGTACTTTATTTTTAGTTTTTGCATCTGTTAGATGCTCCTCAATTTCTTTTTGTGCAATGCAATAGTGCACATCAACAGCACATTCAAAAATCAAGCCTTTTTGAGTAAGCATTGTGACTTTTTTGAGAATTCTTAATTTTGTCACTTTGTGGACATGACACATTGACACTGTACATAAAGACTGCATTTTCTGCCCATGACTTGATTTGGTTCCATTTTAATTTGATTCCAGTCACTTTTTAAAAGTATAGGCACTCTACAAACATCCATTATCTATACCGCTTATCCTCAGAGGGTCGCGGGGGGGCTGGAGCCTATCCCAGCTGACATTGGGCGAGAGGCGGGGTACACCCTGGACTGGCCGCCAGCCAATCACAGGGCCAGAAGTGAAATGGGATCGGGAAACTAAGTGACAGGACTGGGACAAGACATTTGAAGAATAGAAATAGATCAGCATTTGACATGATGGGAGGAAAATAGAAAAGAAAAAGTTTCAAGAAATTCCTGTAAGCAACATTAATCAATTTGTTAATGTCATATTTTTAATTATATGTAGTAACATTTCCAGCACCAGGGCTATTTTTTGCTATTCACATTTTTATTAAAAAAAAAAGGTTTCTGTCAAAGCATTACAATGCATCAGTGATTTTATAAACCCCAGTTAGTACACCTGTAAATTAAGCAATAATGAATTGTTTGCATTGTTATTTGTGTTTATATTAATTGCTGTGTGTAGTGTGTAGAGACAGTAAGTACATACTGTAAAGCCTGCTGTCTTTCAGACATTTGCTCTGTTCTAATTTTTTGTTTTAACTCGATACACTTTTCTGAATCTACAGTATTACTGTCAGACATGATACATTTAAAATGTCAGTGATTGGAGGGATGAGTAAATCTTTTAAAGCCCTCTTACAAAAAAGAAATGACTAAAACATTAACTTATTGTATTACTAACCTTTCAGAATCAGTCAGTACATTAAAACCTGAAAGGAGAAGATAGAAAATTGCTTTTTTTTCTCCAATAGGTTTAAAGAGACAGATGGTTAATTAAAACTGTATTTGATAAAGACAGTCCATGCATATTTATTCATCTATTAATGATTCACTGGATTATTTTTTTACTCAAAAAAAAAAAAAAAAAACCAAGACAAAAACACACGAAATGACCCAGTTCTTACTGTAATAATTCTCTCTGTGTCTCCATCTCTCCTCACCGCTATGTGACTTCTTGGTTCAGTTCCTTGTTGGCGTGGCGACAGCATTGGCACACGCCAGGTCTGCTCAGACTCAAGCAAAATCCTCCGCAGAACACCGGGAATCAAATCGACACCGATTTGTCCTGTTGCCTAGTGGGAGTCAAACTGCAGCTGACAATATCAACTGTTTCCTGGGGCTGTGACAGTTGTCAGCGCCCCGGCACAGGAAAACATTGAAGCCTAGTACGACTCTGTTCAACTCGCTGTTAAACACTGAGGCTTTCTCTGGTTTATGTTTATGTATCCGGACGGCTCCGGGCTTTATGAAATGCAGCTTTCCAGTTATTGTGGTTCATTTGTGATATAACAGAGGTTCAGAGAAGCCTTTTGGGGGCGTATTTTTCTTTTAGAGAGATACTGAGGCTGTTTTACTACAAGGGTTGGATTTCAAAGTGTCTTTTACAGCCACACTGTGGGTGCTGTAGCATGATGAACCTCCCTGATCACTATATAGAGGAGACAAAACTTTTACATTACTTAAAGGTGCTATATATGAGATTTTAAACATTAATATAGCAGCAAACAACAATTTGCTATGTAAAGATATCGTGGAGTAATGGTGTCCTGAGCAGAGGATGATGATGATGATGATGTCACACTCCCTTCTGTGTGTGTTGTTCTCCAAGCTTCTCTGTTCTTTGTTTTGGTAGCTGGCCCAGCCGTGCGTGCATGTTAGTGCATGTGAGTCCCTGTTTATAAAGAGAGTAAGAGTTAATATTTCGCTCAAGTTGAATATTTACTATTACTATTTATTCATAGATGGTTTTGGTGAGTTTTATTTTGTTTTTTTTCGAGTTTGAATGAACTGATTTTTACAATGACCTGCAAGGTAAAATTTATGTTTTTGTCAATGGAGTCTGGTGGCTTTGAGGAGAGTGTTATAAGGGCTGTTTCTGGTTAGGGGGCATGTGTGTGCGTGTGGCCGACACGCCCATTTGTTTTGGTCTGAGATGCTGGTGCTCTAGTGCGACATCTAGTGGTAGTAATATAACCTTTAATTTGTGTCAAATAGAATTTTGGTTTTGGGAATAATTCCTATCATAGTGTTCGTCAAATAAATGTACGATCACTTACAAAATTAATGCAATCTAAACCAACAGTCCTGCAATAAATGCTCCATTCATGAAGATTCATGATGTTCAGTTTTTGTTGAAACTGTTTTGGACGAGGTAGTTTGTGGTGCTGGTAAAATGGGGTTGACTAAATAATAGAAACACCTGTTCTACACAGGTGTTTTCAGCTGTTCTAGCTAATTTATTTATTTATCAGTTTATTTCTCAGGGACAATGCAAGAAAACATTGCAACAAGTTACAGGGAACATGCTACCGATGTATTGCATAAAGGATTTTTAGTCAAGGCTAATTTGTGACCCCTGTCCCTGGTTAGGCCTTTCGGCTCAAAAAGATCATAAAATATCATCATTAGCAAAAGTTCTCTGCTGGGAGTTATGTGAGGTCAGGTCCCCAAACTGTTATAAACTGTTGATAAAGGTGTTGTTACATCCACAGGTATTGAGATCACAGATTACTGGTTCTTTTATTGTAATATTACTCAATATTTGATCCCGCCTGAATGTCTTGTTGGATGTGTTTTATAGTATCAAATGTGTTTTATTTTTTGGCCAAGTTCTTCATTCACAAATGCAATTGGTGTAGAGTGCAGCCTTGTCTAGCAGTATTTAAAAATAAGTAAACTTTTCTCAAATCTCTGTGCTGCATGAGTGGTAACGGAGCCCAGAACTACTCTCTGTATTTACATATTATGATATATGTTAACCCTTACTTTGATTGTTTTGTTTAATTCTTCTGTTTATTTTAATGTTATTTAATTTATTTGTGTCGTGTATTGGTTTATTTGTATATTACATGTTTGAATACTGTCCTTGCCTGGTGTCTCATAAATATGTTAATTCTATGGTGGGAGGATTAGGAGAGATGTGCTGCAGCTTCAGAAACAATGCAAAGTCACAAACACATCCGAAAATCCAAAACAAATACATTAACAGTGAACACGCTGCAAATACAGAAAAAATGCAAGGTCAAAAACACACAAACCACAAACAAATGCAACAGAAAAACGCTGCCTGGATAAGGCAATAAAATTGTTCTCCAAGTTCTCCAGGACTCTAGGGGGAGCGCTAAGTGGAACAGCTTGATTTTTGACCCAAGAGCAGGAGACACCACAAGAGTGTGTTTGTTTTTGATATGCATTCTTTTTTACATTTGGCTTTAGTCTTTTTCCCCTTAGAGTCCTGGAGATCTTCCACTGGTGTTGACTGGATATGCAGCGTTTTTGTGTTGCATTTGTTTGCGTGTTTTTGACTTTGCATCGTTTCTGTATTTTGCAGCGTGTTCACTGTTAATGTATTTATTTTGGCTTTCTGCAGAACGTTTTTTCATTTGCAGCACGTTTCCGTTGTTGTATTTCTTTTTTTTTTTTTTTTCAATTTTCGTATGCGTCTTTGCTTTGGCATCGTTTCTGAAGCTGCAGCACGTTTCCTCTAATGGAAATGCTTTGGGCCGTTGTAGCGTGTTTGCCCTTGTCGGCCACCGTATAATTCAATACAGCTACATTAATAAGTAAGTAAGTAGTCCCGCCCTAACTGGTGCAACAAAACTTACAGAAGAGCGTGAGAGAGTCAATCAAGCACATGTCATGTGTATCCACAGTATGAGGCTTCAGCAGTCTGAGTTAATCAAAGTTACTGTCTTTTACTACAAAACCCCCTCTGTGTGTTACTTTTCCTCCACCCCAGCTCCTCAAGGAAAGACTGTGCAGGAAAAAGACTGCATCTTTGGAAGATATCCACTTGATTTGACTAACTCTGACTGCCGAAGCCTCTTACATTAACTTTAGATAAAATATATTTTACAGAGGGAGGACTGCAGATTGTGTCCCCCATCTCTTCCAATGAAAGCACATTATGAAGGGATCTCTTAATGGCCAGTATGAACAGGAGGAATGATCACAGCGAGCAAAAACTTTCAATGTTCAAGACACACTTGTGAACCTTTAAATTTGATAGATATAGTGTTATATTGTAAATGCATTATTTTCAAACAGCTCTGCAGTCATACAACTTTCTTGAGCTGTTCAATGACTGGAGCGCTCACAAGTTGTAAACACAGGCATCTTCCCTATATCTACCATCCATCCCATGGAACGCAAACGTAGCATTATAGTGGCATCAAAACGAGCACTTTTTTTTAGGTGAAAAATGCATTAGTGTCAACGTACTTTACCTTGCAAATTGGCAAATTGTCAACTAAAAAGAACATTTTCTTTTTCATAAAAGCTCTTTTTAAAAAGTCTTTTATTCAGTGCAAAGTGGCGCCAGATTCTACCAAGGAAGGAAGACAACAAAAAAGGGTCAACCAGCCCCAGTCTGCCCTATGTGATTTATATTAATTCACCTTCAGTGGGAAAAAAAAAGAAGTTAAATGACTGGTTTGCCTGATGGATCTTCATTAATGTACTGATGTCGGACAACATAACCTCTCCCATGTTTTCTGACATGATTTAAACAGTGACTCACACTGGAACATCACACATAAAAATCTTTCACTCAGGGCAGTATGGGTTTACTGGAAACTTTACCTCCCCTCCACGTGCTATCAAGTCATCTGTGTCCGATTCCTGGCAGGAAAAAAATGTGCTTTTATGAACCTGAATACTAAGAGTCTTGATTTACTTTGAGGTGAACAAACACTTAGGTAGGTGAACAGCCAGTGAGGGGGAAGAAACCTGCACCCCCATCTTTGCTGCCATGTGTTTTTGCCAGAAGGAAAATCACACATGATTTAACCCTTAAACCACTGGGAGCAATGTCTGGGCAGGGAGGGGAGGAACTGCTTCGTGTTCATGTGCGTGTGTGTGTGTGTTTTAGTGTTTGTGGATCATATCACATTCACAGAGAAGTTATGTCGGCCCTGTTTGGTGCTTACTTTGCTTTAATCCTCTATGACAGGCCATGTGTAAATACCACTGACGTTTGGAGCAGTTGGAGATGTCTGTAGGTTGAGAGGGGAAAGTTGAATCCTGGGCAGAGAGGTGATGTGTATGCTGTTACTGAAACAGGCCAGCTCTGTATATTTACACAAACTCAATGACAGAGGCCAAAATGGCAAAGAGTAAAAGTTGGGGAAAAAGCCTCTTATTCTTTTGCACATGTGGAAATTTAGGGTGGTAATGCACAGAAAGTATTACTTTTATTCTCCTCATTTGTCTCCATCAGTGCACCCAGCATCACTGCTTGTAGCAGTATGTTGTGTCAATAAAGCAGTGTCTTGATTGCAGTAGTGTGACATTTTCTTTTCCTTGGACTTTCTGAACTAAATACACATAATGAAAAGGGGCAAAATGATCTAAGAATCCCTTAAAAGCAAATCTATAAAGTGGGGTTTTCAGAGATTTAAGGAAGAGAGGAAACTGTTCAAGATCTCCTGATTTCCACACAAAGTTAATTTCAAAGCCGAGGGTTAAAAGCTCAGCAGTATACACAGGCACAAAGCCCATTGTCATATTACTGTAGTTGTGAGTTATAAACTGGGATAGTAAATGGCCTTTTACTTATATAGCGCTTTTCAACCGTTGAAACGGTTCCCAAAGCGCTGTACAGTAATCTAAGCTTTTAACAGTAGTCTAATTCACCCATTCACACACCAATGAGGACACAGCTGCTTACCCAAGGACACTTCGACATGTGGACAGGAGGAGCCGGGATCGAACCACCAACCCTGGGGTTAATGGACAACCGCACTACCCTCTGTACCACAGCTGTCCACATAGTGACAGTGGAACAAGTAATCTGAAATCTGGGTTTGCACTCCATCTGGAACAATAATAAGGGTCTCTGTTTTATTTGTATTTAACTGCAGGTCATTTTGAGACATCTTATAAAAAATATCTTTATTTGACAATATTTAGCTAAGCTCTTTTCAGAAGTTCTTTTAAGCAAGGCCCATTCTGAAGCTGTAGCCTTGATACCCAGCAAGTTATTAAGATAATCATCTAAGATGGTGAGTCATGGTGAGTAGAGACAATGGTACACTTATCTTAGTTAGGGCTTGGGGACTATCAATTGTTTACAACCTGGGGGTGTGAAGTATGAAAGAAAGTCAGGAAGGGTCTAATGAGATGAACCCAGTCAATTTATTTTGGTCAATTTTGGCTGACTTAAGCAGTGTACTACCATGTATAAATGCTAAATTTGTCCAAAGGCAATTATATGTTAAGAACACATTTTTCAAGTGATAAATGAAAAGCTAATGAATACTTACTTGGGTTTAATGAGAACATTTCTTTGAAAATCAACAAGTGATTATAACTCACTAATATTATTTTTTTTTTAATTGCGCTGGCCACTTGACCGCCCCCCCACCCCCCCCCAAAAAAAAACCCAACTCTTCGGATCTACACGATTCACGTGAATGACATATTTTGATTCAAAATGGCGAATTTCGCCGAAAAGCAACTAGTTTGCAGGTATGTATATCTATCTCTCTGTCTCCTGGTGTAATAACTGGAATCAAATGAAACCATATTGCATACTATGTACAGCTCAGAAAACAAACACAAAGAAAAGATGAATGGAAGGACAGTGGTGAGAGTTTGAAATAAAGACAGAAAATGAAACAGCCTCAACCTTATTTCCATTAATCCCACCTCCTCACCAGTGCAAAGGTTACTGTATATTTTGTTGAAAGTTAGAGGTAGAGAGACACAGAAAGGGAAGGAGAGAGAGTAAAGCACTGCCTGGCTTTCCTCCATTTGGGATCAGTAGGGCAAGAAGCGCCTGAAGAGAATGGCTACATTATCTCCCTCCACCTACGCCCATGAACCTGCCATGGCCCCAAAACAAACTGCGGAGCGCCCTGGGGGCCCACCCAGCACCCACCACGGACACCAGACACAGAGGCCTCCAGATGGGGAAGGGCAGAGAAGGTCAGAGTGGAGAGAGAATGGTTGTAGAAGAGGCTACGAGGACACATAAAAAAAGACATCTCTGGCAAGCTAACATTTATTTTAAGACTTTGTGGAATGTCTCCAGCTTACATTCTTCATCCAGTTTTATTGGAGGAATCAGTTTGTGGCAAATGATTAAAGCTTCTAAGAAAGGCATGAAGTAAAAGATTGATTTTAGATTTTGAATATTTTGGTCTGCTAAACTGGCTGTGCCAAAGGTAAACAGAAATCATTTTTAAAATAGTTATCTAAGAGTTGTTGCATTACATAACACCCATAGCAGTCTGTAAAGTGTCTAGTTTTATGCCATTTCTATCTGGTCTTTCATCACAGTCTTTAATTATGCCAATATTTGGAAAGACACTGGAGGAAAGACTTGGAGCTAACATCCCTATCCAACAGAATAGAGTGAGTTGCAGTGTACTGTAGTTGCAGTGCAGTGTAGTTTCAGTGTGGAGCGTTTGTGGATGAAAGGGAGTTCAAACCAGCAAAGGCTTCTAGGATAAACTCAAAGAAACAACAAATACCTACAGAACAAGAAAGCTTGATTACAGTGGAGGAGACCCTGGTTTGAACCTTGTGTTGTCAGTCAAAACATCTGACTTTTTTCCTTTTCTTTTGCTCTGTCATCACACACACACACACACACACACACACAGGATAACAGCATGACATGATACAAAGTTTTTCTGAAAATGACTGCAAACCCACCTCTATTGAAAAAAAGGCCATAGCTCTTTCTGCATGCTCCTATGCTTTCATTTACCTTAACCCTTCCCCTACTGCCATTCAGTGTAATCTGTGATTTTGTTAGTGTTTTCCCATTATAGATGATGATTATGTTAAAATGCCAGTCAATTTCGGAAGCCATTGGCTATCGTCTGACGACATTTTAGCCTCTGGGGGCAACGGCCAATGTTTAGGGTATTTCCGGTGTAGCGAGCGTGCCAAGACTTCCACTTCCGTGCGGCGGTCATTGTTTGAAGTCCAATTAACAATCTTGAAACCCATCGGCTTACAGCTCACCCACATACTCAGACTGATCTAAAAACTTTAGTTCTTTCTGTTTTTTTAATACAGACAGCAGTGCTGCTTTTCTGGTCTCCATACGCTCATGAAATGAAATCAGAAAGCCTCAGGAAAAGCACAAATGTTTCGCTCAAGTTGAAATATTTTCTTGATATTGTAGTAATGAATGACAAGAGTCCAGAAAATGCAAGATGTATTCCTCTATAAACACAAATAACATTACAGACTGCCAAAGCACCCACAATGAAAATGTGAGAGTTCCCCTGTAAGTCCCCCGTGCTGCCCTGAAACTAACTATCTCTACATGTATAGTTGTGTATAATGTGTTCAGTTCAGCAGATCTTTACTCTCCCTCAGAGACATCTTTTCTGCAACAATATAACACCCATTCAGTTGTTGCTTAAGTGTATGTGTGTTTCCTCTGAGTAAATTCCCTTGTAACTACTTTGCCCCAGTCACTCTACCTGTTCCAGGCAAAGATGTCAGCCAGCCTGCTCTCCCAAACCAAACTATTACCTGAGAGTTTATTGCCATCCATTTTTTCCAGAAACCCTGTAATCCTCCAGCTCTTTCTGTTCCTCAGTGCCCCCTCTGGTATGCTAACAAACAATGGCTCTGTGTGTGTGTGTGTGTGTGTGTGTGTGTATGTGTGTGTGTGCGCGCACAGTTTCGCTCAGTGCTTCTTCCTCTCGCACTTGTTGATGAATAAGGAATGAAGTGCTGAGCCCATCACCGCGGGGGAGAGATTCCCCTAGCAGGCCTTCCTGCTTGCACACACACACACACACACACACACACACACACTTACATGCATATGCAGATGCAGACACACTCACAGACAAGCCTACAGATGCTCATGCATGTGCAAACACACATGCAAACACACACGCTGGTGCTCAGCCTGCTCTCAGGTGGCAATTATGCAGGTGCTGTACTGTCTCTCTGATGCATCCTGGGGATTATTTAAATGGTCAAATGAAGTGATGTACCACGGACCAAGAAGTAGGCTCAGGGGAGCCTTAGCAATGGACAAACAATGTTAACAAGTGTGTGTGTGTGTGTGTGTGTGTGTGTGTGTGAGTGTGAGAGTGCTTTAAACTGCCATAATTTCTCTCAAACAAGCCGTGGAGAACATGTTTCTGTCCTCAAGTCCCCAGAGCGCCTCAGTTGCGTTTTCTCTTACAAACAATGTCCTCTGTTGGTTTCTGCTTGTACTCATGAACTGAATTATGACACGCAGGTAGAGATGCCTCCATTAGAATTGAACATCAGCAAGGAAATGTGTGTGTTATAGATTGGACCTATCAGGCCCACATTGACCTTTTGTTAAAATTTGCATCAGGGTTATCCACCTCTAATATGATGGATATGAAGCAGTTCAACAGATTGCACACCCATTGTGATCAGTGCTATACTTGTTGTCTATGGCAAGTCACGAGAGGCGCCAGTCAATCACAGGGTTGACACATACAGACAGACAAACAAACAAACAAACATCCACGCTCATAGTAACACCTACGGGCAATTTAGAATCGTCAATTAGCCTAACCTGCATGTCTTGGGATGGTGGGAGGAAGCCGGAATACCCGGAGAGAACCCATGCAGACACGGGGAGAACATGCAAACCCCACACAGAGGGGCCCCAGCCAACCGGTGGGGTCGAACCGAGAGCCCGCTGCCTCTGAGGCGACAGTGCTAACCACTGCACCACCGTGCCGCCCCGTGATGGGACATTCTGAGCCTTAATACTGTCAAAAAAGATTGACAGTGCAACAAAAAAAGTCCAACTGAAATCACATTTAGTCATCCCTTTTTGTAGTCAACAATAATGTCAACATGTTTTTTTAAATGCATTGTTAATAGTTTTTATTATTAAAAGGAAGAAAAATAGCTCTTTGGGGCTAATATCAGAAATGCTTCTTTTTGTCTCAGCCGGCTGGAGGGGCGTGTCGATGTCTGTGTTTGATTGACAGCAGCTGGCAGGCTGCCACAGTGCCTGTGTTACACCTAAGGGAACCAGAGACAAAGTAAACAAACTTGTACTGTAGCCTAAATGTCTCGGGCAGACAGCGTATTGTTAGTAGTATTGCAGAGGAAGGACCACATGAGCATCTAACTGGACCCGAGTGACTTTTGCAGGTATGTTTACATGCTGTTTAATGTCCTGATGCTGAGCAGCCAATTAGCTATCTAGTCTGCAAACTGACATTAGCAGTGTACTTTTCCCAGGTGAATGTTTGTTTGATTGCTTGCTCAAATAGCTAGGACAAGCTGCAGGACACGTTTGTAGGTTAGGTAAGGAGTAGCCTGGGAACCAGACGAATCTGTGAGCTCATGTTTTATTTGAGTAGGCTGCCAATTCCTTGTATCTGCTGCTGTTGACGCGGACGATACTTTATTTGAATCGACTTGTTTTTCGTCCTCTTCCCATCTTCTAAAATCTGGTAAATCCCGTTTGATTCTTGAAAGTAGGCTGGCACACTACATGCTGTAGTCTGTTTACATTTACGCAGGCATTTTGGTCTGTGCCCATTGATAACGCCCCCTTGGAAAGCGAAAATGAACTGAGAGATTCCAGATTAATTCGCATTTGCAAATTGGTGTGGCAGTGTCAGGCTAGGTAATAAGAAGGATTCTTCAGGAGGAAAGCTAATGTGGGTTGTTGTTCAGAGTCTGCGGCTCTTGTGTTGTGCTGTCTCGCTCAGTGTGACCGTCTGCTCTACCTATGATACATCGGTGATGTTACTGCTTTATTCAAGATTTGATTGGCTGTATCGTAATAAGGTCTCCATCTACGTAGATAGATACGTTCGAATTAATGTAAAACTAGGGGGCGCCGTCATGCAACCAAAAAAATATACATTTCTTCCTTTTGGTTTCAGATTTTGTTTTACATATCTAAAGAGCAGATATGCATGCTGTAGCAGACAGAAAAATGCTATTTAATTTCTGTTGGACTATTAATATTAATGGATTTCATAACTTCTATCATTATTTTTGTCTTACTTTGATTTGGGAGATAATCATGCTGTACGTTTTGGAACTACAGTTCCCATAATTTGGGGCTTTGGGGGATGTAAACAGGAAGTATAATGTTGCCATGGAGTCATTGAGTTAGCTGTGGGCTACTTCAGTCCTGTTTTTTTTAGCCTATGTGTGTTTACATTTTGCCAAAATGGCACCATTAAAACTATGCAGAATTAGCTATTTGCAGTTCCTGTTTTCAATGTACCCATTGATGTACAGACAACTATCACTTTGATACTGAAGAAAACTTCAAAACGTGGTGATTCTCAGGCAAGTTCTGGAGTTGTAAGGAGCGTCTCCTTAGATTGTTGATTTCTAAGCATTTTTATGGACGTTTATTTGCAATGGAGATAATGATATTATCTAACAGGTCTAACTCACTGTGAATCTAGAAATATGTGTATCATGTCTGTGTGTTCAGATTTGACAAAGTTATGACTTAGAGGTGTTTTTTGATGAAAATTTAGGCAATTTTAGGTTTTATTTTACAGTTTTATAGTACCTTTCTTACCGCCATGAGCTGTGTGTCACACCCGCTGATGCTGCTGCAACTGCTGACTGTGTTGACAAATTACAATAACTAACTTCCTGTTGTTTTTAGCACCAAGCACCTGTCCCTTTCACCTCACGCAGTATTGTTGCCTCATGTCTCTCCCTAAAGGGAACACCTTTACAGGAACTGATTCTAATGAATCATTTTGTCTCACAAATTAAATATTGGCCTTTCAAATCCCACATCAGTCAAACCCTGGTGAATGTTTGAGAGAAAGAGACAGAAGGAGCCCACACACATTGCAATGAGGATTTGTGTTAACTGTCATTTACAGAGTTTTAGGAGCGTTGACAGATGAGTGCAACTGCTGTCTGTCATTCTGACGGATTACAAAATAATTACTGCCACTGCAACACGGTTACTCACATAATCTGCCTTCAAAAAGTTAAAAGAATCAAACTAAATAGCATACTGCCCAGGAACTAAGGAACCGAGAAATATTTTAGGAGTACACGAACTTTACATAAATTTCAACCCGAGGAACCTTGTGGGTTGGGTGACTTAAGTGTATCTAGATGGGTCATGGGCCAATGCAGACTTTGTCCCTGAAGGGAAATTCTTTTCCACAGCTCTGTACATGGAGTGGCCATCACCATTCACACCCATCACCCATCATCACCCACACCAAAGCAAACAGTATTCCTACAAGTACATCACAAGTACAAACAATACAACATGACATCAATAACAAACATGACAACAGCGGAATAGTCAGTGGACAACAGGCAGCTGGATGTTGGCAGGGGCCCTCAGTTTTCCCATCACCGAGGTGTGCTGTTGAGGGCTGCAATACAAGACTTTTGCCAAAGCGAGCCCTTCTGCACCTCAGGGACCTGTACCTGCGCCCAGAGGGAAATATGGAGAGGTTTGAGGCAAATGAGTAGATGTGTAGTAGCACTGGCAACCGACATTTTTAAAAACCTGTGTAAAACGTTAGCCACGTAAACAACAGCTCGTAGTGGTGGCCTTCACTGCTGTGCGACTGTTGTATGTCGCACAGCAGTGACGTTGCTAAACCAACTGCCGACCGGCTTACATCACTTCCGCGTTCCTGTTGGGGGTGCAAATGCAAACAAGCGAGTCCCCAGAACCGTTTGGTCCAAAAACACCTAAGCTGTGTCTCAATTCAGGGGCCGCATCCTTTGAAGGCTGCATTTAAAGACTGAATGTGACACAGCGGCGCGACAATCCTCCGCAGACCAGACCGTGTCATTTAACTACACTCGGCTCCTTCGTACACCGTGTCCTTAGAAGGATGCCGCCCCTGAATTGAGACACAGTTCTAATGTGACAATGGGAAAGGGGTCTCTGGTAGTGGTAAACCTAAAGAGAATTATCACCTGAATCTGCAGCTACCCTTGGCTTTACAGAGCTTTATAGTGAGTTTCAGCTTATTGCTCAGCTGTCCGGCCCACAACTTTACTGATCTGGTTCAATCTCACCGCTCTCATAGTGTCATTTTTTGGCTACAGCATGCAGCTGCTGTCAGCGAAAAAGTACTTAAAACCCACTGTCCACTACCTGCTCAGCAGCAAACAGCAGACAGACACAGTTAGAGAATAGCTGGTGAACATGGTGGAGCATTTAGCAGCTAAAGAGACAGATGTTTCCCTCAGAAGTTGGTAGAAACAAAACACAGAGCTAATAGAGAGTGGATATTGAACTTTCATTCTTCAGGTGGAATTAAAATGTTGCTCTGTAACTGCTGGATGTGTAAGCAACTGTTTGCTAACATGTTTGCCATATCAACTTAAAAGGTGATGATATGTCAGTGTTGTGTTCACAATGTTAAGTGCCCTGAGATAACTTTGTTATGATATGGCGCTATATAAATAAAACTGAATTGAACTTGTTTATTGTTCACAACAAAGTTATTGCAGGTTTAAAGAGTAACCTAACAGCAGGCTGAATAGCAGTGTTTTCCTGCCCACTCTGGTTGACTGCACAAAATAGTCCCATATTCAGTAATGTAACAAGGCGGACTTTCCCATTGTCACTCTGTATCACAAAGTAAATGAAACAATGTAAACACAGTTACTGTGGGGAACATAATCAAAGCACGATACGGCCCGATCATGTACCAGTATCAGTTTAGTGGAGGCGACATCAACAGCAGAAATCAGAATAATAAATAAAAACCTATACCTATGTAGATATCATAATTCCAGCAGAAATCCTGCTTTCAGCCTCTGAGCTACAACACTTCAATGACAGAGTGATACAATGATCGCCTAGACTCACTACACAACTACAGGGGGCATTTGACTTGAACATTTTGACCGCCACCTATAACAGCATTTTGTTTGACAATGTTTAAATTACATTTTTGAAGCTAAGATTTTAGTCTAAAAACAGAATACCTTTATTTGGAAATTGATTTAATGTGTAAGCTACAAAAGCACTTTGCCTCAAAATCCCAGTTCCTGAGTCTTAAAGTTGGGTAGTGTCTGATTTCTTTGCCCATGTGCTGCTTATTCCGAGGTGAGCTTTTAGCATTTGAAATTGTAATGGCTAGGCCCTCTCTTTATAATGACAGGGCCCTGTCAATCACGCTAACTGAACAGCCTGCATTAGCATAACATCTGTTCCACCTGATCTTTCTGCGGCGACATGACACATTTTCATACAAAGCTTCCCTCTCTGCGATTACCAGGGGGCCTGGCTGGTCAATACACACTTCCAATGTTGATAACATTTTATGGAAATAATACAGTACAACTTTTTTTACATCTCTATATTTATACAGACAAACTAGGTTCCATTACTGAATCAGATCATATATTAGTCTGGTGTTTGCTGTTTACACACCCATGTTGTTGCTGCTGTTATTAATCACACCACTGTCACTTTACCTTGTAATCTTTGTTTCCAAATGCTTATGTATAGTTTCTATTTTGTATTCTTTTTTATTGTAGTTTTTATGTGCCTCTGTTATTTATTCTTTGACCTTTATACTTATCTGTACGCATTGCTGTCCTTGTGCCGCTGCAACGACCGAATTTCACCGCTGGGGATCAATAAAGGTATCTTATCTTATCTAATCTTATCTTATCTTAATCCCACTAGGGGCAATTTGTTTGGAGCAGCTTGTTGGACACAAAACACAGTAACATACAAACAACAATAATGATACAAGGGCGATAAATGTGGAATACCTACAGAGCATTTAGTAGTTGAACTAGCGGTTAGTTTTACAAGCTGGTAAAACATAATGACGCCCCGATGGCAACAGAAAAAATTCACTTGCAAGAACATGTTCAGAAGAAGCCAAAAGCAACATGCTGCTTTCTGGAGGATTCAGATGCAGCAATAAGTCAGTTGTTGTGTTCAGATTCAGCCTGAAGTTGGGGGATCGGGAAGAATGGAAACTTGTTAAGAGATTGTGAACGGGCCAATTAAAGGTGCCCTGTGGAGTTGTTTAAACAAAACGAAAGTTACTTTTACATTCAGTGTGACTCACCAAAACGCACTGAGGTCCAACCAAGTGTTTAATTACCGGACAGGGGTTCACGTCCCCCCTCAATATTTGTAAGGACCAGTCATCAATTGCATCCAAAAGCTAAATGAAAGCTAATGTTCTCCCCTCAATTTTTAGTGTTAAACTGACTCCAAAACACACTGGATTGTCACTGAACTCTTCCTGCTACATCTGCTGTGTGTGTGGCTTGAGAGCACATGCTCAAGTTCTTGGCCATTCCGTTCACCATGCACAGTTGATCACTCACAGGTCTGTTTAAAGACACAGTCTGTTTAAATTGCAGCATCACTAATGCGCATGTTAAATATAAAGAAGTGTGTTATTGTCATTGTCTGTGGTGCACGGCCCTTGTCGCTCTGTGTCCTGTGTTTCACTGAACATCCAACATGTAGCTGCTGGTTCAAGAGTTAATACTGAAAATACAGAGAAATACTTAGTGGTTTGTTGTTTTTACAAAACGTGCTCATATATAGACTGCGTGTCAGTTCTGTGCGCAATACAAATAGAAGCTAGTGCATGCAAAGCCTCATTTCCCAGATCAGCAACATTGGCCATTAGCCATTAGTGCTTTATTTTAATGTGCGTGTTCCTTAGGATTCTACCTACCCCCAAACCCGGTTGGTCCCCCTTCTGACTGAAGATTTGGCCCTTGGGTCTGGCAAAGTGCATTTCCTTCCACATAAAACATGTATTTTAAATTCTGTACTGTTAACATCCATGTTTACTAGCTTACAGTCTCCGTCATCCCTGCCTTTGCTGGCGCATTGCGACATATCTTGTTGTGTTGCTGCTATCTGTTGATCAGTGGAATAGTTTGACACCATTGGCATGAAACATGTGTCGTGTCATCCGCATGGCGCATGCGTGTGCGTCCTCGTGTGCATGCATGAGATAAACAAAACTAGAGGTCAAAAAACTCCATAAGAAACCTTTAAAACTTGGGCAAGGCAGCTGTAATTAAATGGGGAAGCCATGCACTGCTGCACATGCAATGTCAATTTGTTTATATGTATATGTGCATATTTTATGTGCATTCTGTGCCTTCTCTAGGAGATGTTTACATGCATGTGTGTAATTTCTGCTCTGTGGAAGCTTGATTGCTCACATTAGTATACAAGTTTGAGTGTGTGTGTGTGTGTGTGTGTGTGTGTGTGTGCGCACAAGTGTGTGTGTGTGTGTGTGTGTGTGTAGGCTCTCCTCCAGAGCAGGGATTAGCTAAACAGCATCTGGATGCTCACTAATTGGCTCTCCTCTCCACACAACCATGAAAAAAAATAGCACACCTCACCTCCTTGTGTTTGTGTGTGCGTGTGTCTCACACATAAAGTGCAGCTTGTGCCAGTAATTGGGGATTACCATGGTAATATGGTAAGCCATGTTCACTGAGAAGAAAATTACAATTATGGCAGATAAATTGCACACAATTGTTAGAAATGTCTAAATGGTCACTCCTGGCACTTGCTGTATTTATTGGCATCTCTTCTGTATTTTTTTTTCCTACTGATTAACCTGGCACTGCTGCTGCTATTGTCTTCTGGTAAGTAGCATTGCCACTTAACAATATAATGGGCCCGCTGCCACTATTACTACACACTAGTTGCTGCAATCAAGGGCTGTTAGCAAGGCTGACTCTCAGTCTGTCCAAACTAAAGCCAATGATAGAACGCTGTACAGATGGGTATGCATCACATTATATAGGCAGTGAAGGACACACCACGGCTGCCAACTCTCACGCATTGGCCATGAGACTCACGCGATTGACACTTTTCACAAGCTCTCATGCCCCACGTCCATTTTCTCACGCAGTGAAAAACAAATTTTCAATCATATCCGCTCATATATTTAACCCTTCAGATTCTCCTGAGAGTCCCCCCTGAACGCCCCCTTCCCCCTGTCCCCCGACACCACATTTTGGCAACAAAATGACTCCATAAATTCACGAAACAAAACAGTCTCTGAAATTAACAATTTTCTGGGGAAAGACCCTTGCGGTGGGTAATGTCACAGAAGGTCTACTTATAAAATGCACCGGCTTCACCCATACCGAATCTCACTCCAAACTAAATTGAAAAGTTGGCAGCATTGGAGAGCACTGCATGATGAACTTTTCACATGTATATTGACTTATGTAGTGTATGTAAATGCACTTTCCAATGAATGCAGCCATGTTTACATGCAGAGACATGCAGCAAATGTATTCAGGGGAAGCAGGGAACGTCCTAATGCAGGGCAAAATGTAATTTGACCCTATTGTTCACAGGGTCAAGGACATGGTGCTCCTGGACACATTTCCACAGCCACATATTCAAACATTCAGATCCCAAATATACATTTTCTTTTTTTCTTTTTTTGTCATAGTTGCAGTGAATTTATATTTCTGAGTCTGATGTTCTGATGTCTTTAGTCATTTTGCATGTTACTACAATGCATTTTTTGCTTTTCGCATGTCATTTCATGTCATTTAGTCTGTAGCCTACTGACTGATGTTGTGCAGAGATGTGTCATTTTACACGAGAATAGATAAAAAAATGTCAGGTGACGTGGAGTAGAGTGACAAAGTCTGCATAGGGGGGTGGATGATGGGTCAAACTAACACCGGACTTTCACCCAGGAGACCGCTGTTCGTGTCCTGCGTGAAACCAATGTTAACTTACGTATTAATTATTAATATTAGAATAACCCGCTGGTAGTCAAGACTGATGTTGTTTGTTTTCTTCTGGGAAAGGGTCATGTGATAGGGGCATAACGAATCAGGGAAGGACACGTCGTGACTGATAGGACCCAATCAGGAAACGAATGTGGGTGTCTGCATCATCGCTTTAAAACGTCTCCGTTTTAGCCCGTCCTCACTAAAACACAATTCTGAAGTTTTCAAACTAAAACAGGGTCAGCAGAGTTTTAAAAGGTCTCAGTTTTAGAGGATATATAACGCTGGAGTAGTGTGGACGCTAGGTGTAAACGCAGCAAGTTATGCGTTTTAAAACTAAAATTATTATAGTATTAGTGTATTAGTATAGTATAGTATAGTATTAGTACGTAGAGCGCTGTGATTCTCCTTGTCATAGCCAAGTTTTTTACAATACACATATTCATTCCATTTATTGTTAAAATAAAAAATATGTATATATTGTGTGTGCAGCTTTCACCTAAACCTCCATATGTTACTTGTTACATTAGAGTACCAATGTCCTTCTCATAAAGAAGTAACCATACATAACCATTTAACATTTTAATCAAAGAATAAGATACTAAAATAAGATTTGTGTGAATAAAAATACATTGTGGTAACTAAAATTATTTATCATAAAATAAACTAAATATGTTAGGTTGTGATTCACTGAGGATAAAGAGAAATACAAGAAACCCAGACAGCAAACAAATTGACAGTAAAATAAGAGACATTTAGGGGTGAGATAGAATGATATGTAAAGGGGATTTAGAGTGAGTCAGGCTAAAATGACTGCTGTTTGTATGGCTATGCAGTCAGGGGAGATTGTGATGTCATGGAGTCAGCTTTAGCTACATCAAGTCATGCCTCCAAACAACCCCAGTCTGTGGTCCATAAACCTTTTAAAGATCCCCCTATAAACTGATCACCAGCAGCCATATCTTATTTCCACTGTGATGCCTCATGACCCAAATAAGTCCAACAATCTATTTTGGTTTGTATTGCATGCATTTCCCCCCTTATTGTTCTCTCTATCTATGTCTTTATTAATCTGTCATCCATGCATGATCCTTTTAGGAAGAGCCTCCTCTGATTCGATTAGATGGGCTTTCATTATGGTAATGGTGGATTAGGCAACGAGGGAGATCAGAGGGGATGTTTGTGCCTGATTCTGCTGCCTCCGCTACAATACAACACAAAGGATGTATACAGTCACTGTATGGTGGTGTGTGTGTGTGTGTTCTGGTGGGCTGAGGAATAGGTGTGTGTGTGTGTGTGTGTGTGTGTGTGGGTGCACGCTAGATATTTTGCCGGTGGCTCTCTAAATGTCATCACTCGCTAATCTTTGGTGCACATGCTAGGTCCATGACACACTTCAAATGGTATTAAGGTGATGAAGACTCCACTCCTACATATGAAATATACATACAATATATAGAGTATACTGTCCATGTTCATTCTGCATGGAATAAAGAGGGCTTTGGGAAAAAAAAGGAAAAATCCAAAGTATATTCCCATGTATCCAACAGTGACAGTTGTCATATACAATCTAATCTAGATTAGCTACTCGGACTTTATACAGTTTTGTTTCGATTTTGGATGAAGACACATGGATATACTTAATGTCCAATGTTGTGTTATCTGTTTGCTACTGAGCTAGATCCATTGCAGTTATGACACATCACTTGTATCCATTCACATGTATTGCTATGGACAACATGGTGTTCTATGGATACTAAGATGTGGTAACTATGGTAATGAGTATAGTGCATGAGTGCGGGTATTTTCAAGAAGGCAAGGCAAGGCAAGGCAGCTTTATTTATATAGCACATTTCGAACACAGAGGCAATTCAAAGTGCTTTACATGGGCAAAGAGAAACATCAGAAGAAATAAAATCAGATTAAGAAAAAATAAAATGAAAGATACATAAAATGAAATAAAATACATAAAATCAAGTAAAATACAGTTACAGTGTAGCAAAAAGCAAAACATAGACAGAGACTCCTGTCAAAACATAGACAGTAATACACACAGACAAACCGGTTTTTCTATCTTTGTGGGTATATTTACTACTTCAGTCTGTTTCTACTACTTCTACTAATACTTTTCCTTCAGCCTTTAACACACTTTTTCACATATCTGCATTTTCGGTAGTGCTTCCAATTCTGGCAATTCATTTCACATTTCTGCATTTTCAGCAGTGTTTTGCAAATTAATTTCAGCTTTCAGCATTCCCACGCATTTTCTGCAGGAAATGCAATTTTTCTAGTCCTGTATCCCTGTCCTGTGGATTATCCAGAGTAACGGGCACATTGCTTTTAGAAAGAGATGTTGCTGATGATTTTTTAAATGTAATTAGTGTGAATGCTGATTCAGCATTCACACTATTGTTATTCTAAGGTTTCTTTTTAGTGGGAATGCTGATTTAGCATAAAATACAACTACCATAGCATTAAGTTATTATCTGCTGGTAAGTGCATGCAGTTGAGGGTCAGGATAACTCAGAGCTGGTTTTGGATTACTGGTTGTGTATTGGAGAATTTGAAAAGTATTTGAATTGTATATTATTCTGTGGTGGGAACACTTCAACATGAAACTTACCTTGCACAGCGGGAGTCTTTCAGAGCTGCTCCATCTATACGAGGAGAAACTTAGAAGTGAGACCACAACACGTGTGCTTGGTTCACAATCAAGCAAAAGCACACAGAAATTCAATTGAGACCTGCAGTGAGAACACAGTCGTCATACATGTTGATTTTTCAGAATCCTGGAAGTGCAGGTATGCCTCTGAAGTTCAAGCCTGCCATTTCGGCCAGAATTTGCCGCAGTTGAATCTTCATACTGGAATGTATTACACCAAGGGTGAAAAGGCAGCATTTTGCACAGTTTCAGAGTCTAAGAGACAAGATGCTGCAGCAATCTGGACATACATGGATCCGGTCCTAAAGGATATTTGGACAAAATTTCCATCGGTTACCACTGTGCACTTTTGGTCAGATGGTCTCAGTAAGCAGTATAAGAACAGGAAGAACTTCTTCCTCCTTTCTGAGGTACCACCCACACTGGGCTTCGACAAAACCGCATGGAACTATTTCCCAACATCCCACGGCAAGGGTGCCCCAGATGGCATTGGGGGGGAAAGTAAAAAGAACAGCAGACAAATTGGTTCTGCAAGGGAATGATGTGATGGATGGAAAAGAGTTCTTTGAAAAGATCTCAAACAGTCTGAATGGTGTTGAGCTGTATCACATTGAGGAAGAAGACATGGAAAAATATGACACACTTCTCACGCTACAACTCAAACAGGTTCCATCGACAAGAAAAATACACTAGGTCATCCCTGTTGCCCAATGCCTAAATCATGCAGGTCAGACAAAAATGAAATCTTAATTGATCCTGTTTCAAAACAACCTCCAGATCTCCTGTATTCCAACAGAATGGAGAACATTTCTGTTGTTGTTACAGGGTGTCCTATAGTAAAGCTTACCTCTACGCTGAAGCCAGTATACTTACCTTTATACTTACTGTACCTGCAACACTTGCCTGTTCAGAAAATGTGTACTCTAGATAAACCAAACTCCCTTTATACTTACCTGTAGAGAGAAATTCAAGTGAATCCTAGTACTTACCTGTCTGAAGCCCTGTAGAAAAAATAGTAATGGTTAGATTTGTTAACTGTCTGAAGTCCTGTGGGAAAACATAGTTGGATTTATTACACTACATAATCACCTACCTTTCTAGTTCTAGTTCTAAACCTGTCCTATTCCTACGTAATACTTATCTTTGACTCTGAATAAAATATGCAGTGTTTACCCTTACCCCCCATAATTACATTTATTCATTTAGCAGACGCCACAGCGACTTTCAATGAGATTACAGGGACAGCAACCCTGGAGTAACTTAGGGTAAAGTGCCTTGCTCGAGGGCACACTAGTGGTGGTGTTCCCAACTCATGACCTTTTGGTCACCAGGCAGCAGTCCTACTCACTGTCCACTAGGCCACCACTACCCCTTATTATGTGAATAAGAGAGAGAAAAGTTNTGACACACTTCTCATGCTACAACTCAAACAGGTTCCATCGACAAGAAAATACACTAGGTCATCCCTGTTGCCCAATGCCTAAATCATGCAGGTCAGACAAAAATGAAATCTTAATTGATCCTGTTTCAAAACAGCCTACAGATCTCCTGTATTCCAACAGAATGGAGAGCATTTCTGTTGTTACAGGGTGTCCTATAGTAATGCTTACCTCTGCACTGAAGCCAGTATACTTACCTGTATACTTACTGTACCAGCAACACTTACCTGTTCAGAAATGTGTACTCTAGATAAACCAAGCTCCCTTTATACTTACCTGTAGAGAGAAATTCAAGTGAATCCTAGTACTTACCTGTCTGAAGCCCTGTAGAAAAAATAGTAATGGTTAGATTTGTTAACTGTCTGAAGTCCTGTGGGAAAACATAGTTGGATTTATTACACTACATAATCACCTACCTTTCTAGTTCTAGTTCTAAACCTGTCCTATTCCTACGTAATACTTATCTTTGACTCTGAATAAAATATGCAGTGTTTACCCTTACCCCCCATAATTACATTTATTCATTTAGCAGACGCCACAGCGACTTTCAATGAGATTACAGGGACAGCAACCCTGGAGTAACTTAGGGTAAAGTGCCTTGCTCNAACTCAAACAGGTTCCATCGACAAGAAAAATACACTAGGTCATCCCTGTTGCCCAATGCCTAAATCATGCAGATCAGACAAAAATGAAATCTTAATTGATGCTGTTTCAAAACAGCCTACAGATCTCCTGTATTCCAACAGAATGGAGAACATTTCTGTTGTTGTTACAGGGTGTCCTATAGTAATGCTTACCTTTGCACTGAAGCCAGTATACTTACCTTTATACTTACTGTACCTGCAACACTTACCTGTTCAGAAAATGTGTACTAATAACTACTAGTAAAATATTTAAAAATACTTAATCAGTTTTCATCTCCATCAGTTGTTTGTCAACACCGTCAGTTGTTTGTCAACACTGTCAGTAATTGTCAACACCGTCAGATGATGGATTTTGTCCTTTTTCAAAGAAATATGTTACTCTGTGTTCAATTTATTGTGTTTATATATTAAAACACCAGCTGAACTACATGCAATGATGTCTTCTTTGCCTAAGAACATTGATTATAAATGCTTAATATTAAAAATGAATGTACAAAATTAAGGAATTTCGAAATTGGATTTTTCAAAATAGTGTGAAATCAGAACAAAAATGTATATAATGCATTTTATTACTTAACTCTGTTACTGAACACCATTACTAGATACTTGAAGACTTTATACTCTTGTTCAACTGATCAAATTAAAATAGCATGCTTGTTGGTGTGTCTGACGGAGTTGACACAAATCAAGTTATGACATTAATAAATGTCAATTTTCATAAAAGTGTTTTAATAAAAAACCTGTTCCCTCACATGGTTTGTTAGCTGACACCTTTGTCTATAAATATATCCATTTCAAATTATTGTAACATTTAAGAAAAAAAATAGAAGACCTGAAACAAGTTTTGTCCCTTATCTCAAGAATCAGTGTGGTAAGTGTTAAAGTAACACCACTGCATACTGGTATATTGTTTATCGTTAATAGAGTATTTCATTTCTTGATTGTGTACAATAAAAGTAAAACCNTTAGTTTTCTTAATTTTCTTGTGATCTCAATCAGTTGTTAGTAAAATATTTAAAAATACTTAATCAGTTTTCATCTCCATCAGTTGTTTGTCAACACCGTCAGATGATGGATTTTGTCCTTTTTCAAAGAAATATGTTACTGTGTTCAATTTATTGTGTTTATATATTAAAACACCAGCTGAACTACATACAATGATGTCTTCTTTGCCTAAGAACATTGATTATAAATGCTTAATATTAAAAATGAATGTACAAAATTAAGGAATTTCGAAATTGGATTTTTCAAAATAGTGTGAAATCAGAACAAAAATGTATATAATGCATTTTATTACTTAACTCTGTTACTGAACACCATTATTAGATACTTGAAGACTTTATACTCTTGTTCAACTGATCAAATTAAAATAGCATGCTTGCTGGTGTGTCTGACGGAGTTGACACAAAACAAGTTTTGACATTAATAAATGTCAATTTTCATAAAAGTGTTTTAATAAAAAACCTGTTTCTTCACATGGTTTGTTAGCTAAGACCTTTGTCTATTAATATATCCATTTCAAATTATTGTAACATTTAAGAAAAAAAGAAGACCTGAAACATGTTTTGTCCCTTATCTCAAGAATCAATGTGGTAAGTGTTAAAGTAACACCACTGCATACTGGTATATTGTTTATCGTTAATAGAGTATTTCATTTCTTGATTGTGTACAATAAAAGTAAAACCTTAACATCTGTGCAGTATTGTGACCTCTGTGCTTTTTAACTGTTAATAAATTCAAACCTACCTCTGTCTGTCTTTCTCTCTCTCTCTCTCTCTCTCNTTATCAACATCAGCTGTGCGTGTAAAAACATACAGAAGAAGAATGAATTGCAAAGCAGTGCTACCACTGTGCTAAACCTGCCTACAGCGGTAGAGTTAAAAAGCACAGAGGTCACAACTGCCAAAAATAGCTCTACATCAATCCACCAATCAGAACAGAGGAACAAACAAAGGTAAAAATAACTAACTGTTGCCTGACAGAGAGAGAGAAACCTGTAAAAGTTTCACTCAGAAAAGTCACCATCATTCAAAAACCGTAGGTTGTATCAGCCTTGCCCTGACTGGGAATCAAACTCCTGATGTTCTGTACCAAGGTCAGCGGTGCTACCACTGTGCTAAAAATAGCCCAAAAGATAGCTCATACCGGTTGTTATTCAGGAACCACAACTAAATAACTGATTCAATCCCTGAAACCATGATTGGACACTCTGCTGTAGAATCCGATATGAACAATGTCACCTTTACTAAATATTTTAAACTACACGAGACGTAATACAAGATGACCATATTCTTCACATGCAAAGATATGCAATATAATTAAATACAACCTTGAATCTCTAGTTATGATAGCAAGCGCTGGCCTTGCCCTCACTGGGAATCGAACCCCTGATCTCCTGTATCAAAGTCAGCGGTACTACCACTGTGCTAAACCTGCCAACAGAGGTACAGTTAAAAAGCACAGAGGTCTGCCAAAAATAGCTCTACATCAATCCACCAATCAGAACAGACGAACAAAGGTAAAAATCCCCATAGAAAAAACAGTTTGTGTGTGCGTGTGTCTGTGTGAGTGAGAGAGAGAGAGAGAGAGAGAGAGAGAGAGAGAAAGAGAGAGAGAGAGGTAGGTTTGAATTTATTAACAGTTAAAAAGCACAGAGGTCACAATACTGCACAAATGTTAAGGTTTTACTTTTATTGTACACAATCAAGAAGTGAAATACTCTATTAACGATAAACAATATACCAGTATGTAGTGGTGTTACTTTAACACTTACCACACTGATTCTTGAGATAAGGGACAAAACATGTTTCAGGTCTTCTATTTTTTTTCTTAAATGTTACAATAATTTGAAATGGATATATTTATAGACAAAGGTCTCAGCTAACAAACCATGTGAGGGAACAGGTTTTTTATTAAAACACTTTTATGAAAATTGACATTTATTAATGTCATAACTTAATTTGTGTCAACTCCGTCAGACACATCAACAAGCATGCTATTTTAATTTGATCAACTGAACAAGAGTATAAAGTCTTCAAGTATCTAATAATGGTGTTCAGTAACAGAGTTAAGTAATAAAATGCATTATATACATTTTTGTTCTGATTTCACACTATTTTGAAAAATCCAATTTCGAANTAATCTGTGTCTTTTGTAATTAATTATATTGCATATCTTTGCGTGTGAAGAATATGGTCATCTTGTATTACGTCTGTGTAGTTTAAAATATTTAGTAAAGGTGACATTGTTCATATCGGATTCTACAGCAGAGTCTCCAATCATGGTTTCAGGGATTGAATCAGTTATTTAGTTGTGGTTCCTGAATAGCAACCGGTATGGGCTATAAATCATATCTGGGAAATTTAACAAAGTGCTTACAGATCTAGTTTAATATGTGATGATTTTTGTCCTTAGGCAGGTTTGGCCCAGCAGTAAGACTGCAGACTTTGGTCCAGATGATTAGGGGTTCGATTCCCACTCAGGGCAAGACCATGCTTCTTATGTCTTTTTCTCTCCCCCATTCTCTCTCCATATTTAGAACTTCCGTTTAACACTACCTCTGTAGGCTGGTTTGGCAGAGTGGTTAACACAGGTGACTTGGGTGCAGGAGATCAGGGTTCAATTCCAGGTGAGGGCAAGCTCAGGGCTTGTTCGCTACTAGAGATTAAAGAGGTACAAAATGCTACGGCAGGTGTTGTTATATTACTTATTGTTATTGGGGCTTTAACTTTGATGTAGAGGGGTAGTCTTTAGTTGGTGTTTGAATTAACTAACAGTTACAAGTCTCCAATACTTTTCTGTTTACTCCTCCGTTGCCGATACAATAAAAAAGGCATCGGCCCAACGGTTAGCAGCTGACTATCTTTTCTTCTTCATCTCACCCTGTTGGATTTAGATATGCATCACTCCAGGACATCAGAGAGTACTTCACTTCACTTCGTCTATTTATCGTCTTATCTCAGCCTATAGGTTGTGTGTGGGGCTTGATGTAGAGTTAAACGGAAGTTCTAAATATGGAGAGAGAATGGGGGAGAGAAAAAGACATAACAAAATCAGGCCTTGCCCTGACTGGGAATCAAACCCCTGATCTCCTGTACCAAAGTCAGCAGTCTTACTGCTGTGCCAAACCTGCCTATTGAGGTATGTTGTCACATATTAAACTACATCTGTAAGCACTTTGTTAAATTTCCCAGATATGATTTATAGCCCATACCGGTTGTTATTCAGGAACCACAACTAAATAACTGATTCAAAAGTGTTATAATAAAAAACCTGTTCCCTCACATGGTTTGTTAACATCTGTGCAGTATTGTGACCTCTGTGCTTTTGAACTCTACCTCTGCTGGCAAGTTTTGCACACAGCGCAAAACTTACCAGCAGAGGTAGAGTTAAAAAGTACAGAGTTCCCCACTTGCCAAAAATAGCTCTACATCAATCCACCAATCAGAACAGAGGAACAAACAAAGGTAAAAGTCCCCACAAAGATAGAAAAACCAGTTTGTGTGTGCGTGTGTGTGTCTGTGTGAGTGAGAGAGAGAGAGA
>LKNJ01000838.1:43864-179705 GCA_002120245.1 Maccullochella peelii
CTCTGTGCTTTTTAACTCTACCTCTGCTGGGAAGTTTTGCGCGGTGCTGTGCAAAACTTCCCAGCAGAGGTAGAGTTAAAAAGCACAGAGTTCACAACTGCCAAAAATAGCTCTACATCAATCCACCAATCAGAACAGAGGAACAAACAAAGGTAAAAATCCCCACAAAGATAGAAAAAACAGTTTGTGTGTGCGAGTGTGTGTCTGTGTGAGAGAGAGAGAAAGAGAAAGACAGACAGAGGTTTGAATTTATTAACAGTTAAAAAGCACAGAGGTCACAATACTACACAGATGTTACGGTTTTGCTTTTATTGTACACAATCAAGAAATGAAATACTCTATTAACGATAAACAATATACCAGTATGCAGTGGTGTTACTTTAACACTTACCACACTGATTCTTGAGATAAGGGACAAAACTTGTTTCAGGTCTTCTATTTTTTTTCTTAAATGTTACAATAATTTGAAATGGATATATTTATAGACAAAGGTGTCAGCTAACAAACCATGTGAGGGAACAGGTTTTTTATTAAAACACTTTTGAATCAGTTATTTAGTTGTGGTTCCTGAATAACAACCGGTATGGGCTATAAATCATATCTGGGAAATTTAACAAAGTGCTTACAGATCTAGTTTAATATGTGACGACATACCTCAATAGGCAGGTTTGGCACAACAGTAAGACTTTGGTACGGGAGATCGGGGGTTCGGTTCCCAGTCAGGGCAAACCCGGGCTTGTTATGTCTTTTTTGTGCTAAACCCGCCAACAGAGTTGAGTTAAACGGAAGTTCTAAATATGGAGAGAGAATGGGGGAGAAAAAAAGACACAACAAGCCTTCCATGATCCATGAATGAATGATTCATCCATTCATCATGAATGATTCATCATGAATGATTCATTCATCCATTCATCACGATGAATGAATCATTCATCACGATGAATGAATGATGATGAATGATGAACAAATGATTCATCATGATGAATGGATGAATCATTCATCCATTCATCATGATCTATTCATCATGATGAATGAATCATTCATGATGAATCATTCATGATGAATGGATGAATCATTCATTCATGGATCATTCATGATGAATGGATGAATCATTCATTCATGGTTCATGATGAATGGATGAATCATTCATTCATGGATCATGATGAATGATTGATTCATTCATTCATTCAACCTGATGAATGATGAATGGATGAATTCACCTCTGTGCTATTTAATTCAAGCTAACAGTTTGAAGTGCTAGTTAATTCAAACACCACACTACAACTGACTAACTACAAGCTATACTTAATCACATCAGCATCACTTCTAGTAGACTTTCAGAGGGTACTTTCCAGGTATTTGAATTAACTAACAGTTAAACATCACATTCAATACTTTTTCTGTTTACTCCTCTGTTTTAAAAGAAGATATCGGCCCAGCGGTTAGCAGCTAACTACTATCTTTTGTTTTTCTGTCCCCGTTGGATTTATATATGCATCACTCTAGGGCGTCAGAGAGTACTTCACTTCACTTAGTCTATTTATTGTCTTATCTCAGCCTATAGGTTGTGTGTGGGGCATGGTACCCATAAACCTCGGGTGGGAAGATAATGAAATCTCCCCCTCACCTAATCCTGGCTTCCCCTTGCCGCAGCAAGGTGGTGTGTGTGGTACTTCTTCAGTCTCTAGTAGTGACCAAACCCTAGGCTTGCCCTCGCCTGGAATGGAAACTTGGTCTCCTGTTTTCAAGTCAGCGGTATTAACCGCTGTGCTAAACCGGCCGACGGGGTAAATTTAAACGGAAGTTCTAAATATGGAGAGAGAATGGGGGAGAAAAAAAAGACATAACAAGCCCTGGCCTTGCCCTGACTGGGAATCGAACCTCTGGAGACAAAAGTTATGTCAGATATGACTTATAGCCCATACCGGTTGTTATTCAGGAACCACAACCAAATAACTGATTCAATCCCTGAAACCATGATTGGACACTCTGCTGTAGAATCCGATATGAACAATGTCACCTTTACTAAATATTTTAAACTACACAGACGTAATACAAGATGACCGTATTCTTCACACGCAAAGATATGCAATATAATTAATTACAAAAAACACAGAATATAGCGGCCCTGAGCCGCTGCACCAAGGTCAGCGGTCTTACTGCTGTGCTAAACCTGCCTACAGATGTATCTTGTCACATATTAAACTAGATCTGTAAGCACTTTGTTAAATTTCCCAGATATGACTTATAGCCCATACCGGTTGTTATTCAGGAACCACAACTAAATAACTGATTCAATCCCTGAAACCATGATTGGACACTCTGCTGTAGAATCCGATATGAACAATGTCACCTTTACTAAATATTTTAAACTACACAGACGTAATACAAGATGACCATATTCTTCACACACAAAGATATGCAATATAATTAATAAAAAAAAAAAACGCAGAATATAGCAGCCCTGATCGGGAATCGAACCCCTGATACCCTGCATCAAGGTCAGCAGTCTTACTGCTGGGCCAAACCTGCCTACAGATGTATGTCGTCACATATTAAACTAGATCTGTAAGCACTTTGTTAAATTTCCCAGATATGACTTATAGCCCATACCGGTTGTTATTCAGAAACCACAACTAAATAACTGATTCAATCCCTGAAACCATGATTGGAGACTCTGCTGTAGAATCCGATATGAACAATGTCACCTTTACTAAATATTTTAAACTACACAGACGTAATACAAGATGACTGGGAATCGAACCCCTGATCTCCTATATGAAAGTCAGAGGTTTTACCACGGTGCCAAAGCTGCCGACAGACTTAGAATTAAACGGAGACAACATTTATTGTAAACTGTGATTATCTGACCCATAGAACATTTGTCAGTTTTCCAAACTTACTATAGACACTGACCGTAGCCAACAATGAAGGGAACGTTAATAAACTTCCAGCCTTCACACTCCTTCAGATCTTCAATCACCACCAGCATTCAGGATTTCTCCTCTATGTTTCAATAACAGTAATTACAGCTGACACTGTTCTGGATAGGCTGATGGTCAAGTCAAAGAAAACCGATAACATGATTCTGCAGTGATTAACGCTTTAATAAAAATGTACAGTTAACCCAATGAGCACAAAACAAGCAGCACCATAACAGATATTCCCATTAACAATTCAGCATTACGCTTCCTGTTTGGAATGCAGTGCCTGATAAATACAAGCAGCAGTAAGATAACCTCCACCTGCCATTACACTGAAGAAGAAATCTGTTGATTATTTTGAAACAGTATCATATAATCAGAGAATGTCCTGGTGCAGGTCGAATGAAGTACATTTCAAAGATGAACGACACAAAGGTTAATTCCATGTCATTTCGTGTAGAGTATTACACTTCTGAACAGAAAATGCAGGCCATAACTCTATTGCCACTTCAGTGGCACCTTCAACCATTCCAACTTAACGGTGTAAGGCAGAAAATGAGCCAAAGAGACTGGAGCAGAGCGGGAATGTGCTTTAACAGGATAAAATGATTTACAGGTATGAGATTCCCATTAGAGTGTGCTAATTGTTTCCACACCATTAGTGACAGTTATCTAATGAAGGATATTTAACCAGGCGCTGTAGTATATCACAGTTCCTCTTGGGTTAGAAGTGAGAGGCAGTGGACCCCAGTCTATGCCCTTTCCACCTGCACTACCTCAGTAGCATGCAGATCAATGGGTCATTTCTACAGGACTTCCCAACTAAAGCAAACAGTTTTGGGTTTTTTTACATTTACTTTCAGCAGGCTTCGCAACTTGTAAAAAACACAAGTATAAATTTGCAACTAGAAAAAAAAGGCACACAAATGGATCCCTTGGAGGCCAATTCATGTCCAAGTGGGCTGTGTAAAATCTATACATTTAAAACAATGTAAAATACAGCAGATCATCTTAACAAGCCTGAATTTTTCTGTAGCAGGTAGGTTGTTCAGCTATATAAGAAAAAGGGATTTTTACATGCTATGGGGGTATGTACATCAATCATTTTACAATATTTAAGATCACAGAGGGCTGTCAACAATGTAATGTTAAAATTTGTTTTGCTCCACCTTAAGTTTAGAATCAACCAGTCTTAATGTAAGGGCTCAGCTCTTGAGAACAGGCAGGAAAATATGTGGGAGAACAAAAACAACGCAAGTTTTAGGCTGGAGAGAACTGGCTGCGTGTGGCTTCTCCAGATGTCAGTCAATTTTACAAACAGGAACAATAACAAGCATTGTGTAATAATGCTTGAAACATTATGAACAATATTTGGACTGGGTGGATGTAAAAAATTGTCACAGAGCATGTCGGTCAGGTCCAGGTTCAGCGCCTTCCTCCATACTTTACTCGCTACTGTCTTCCAGCTCCTTTTTCAAGCTGCAGTGGAGATAACAGAACCTCAGTGTTACAGACACTTAAATCTACAAAAATGTACATTCAGTGTTTAAATATTACAAATGCTCCAGTCACCTCTTCAGGTAGGCGTGCACATTATCAAAGCCATGATATTTAGCCAGGTAAACCAACACTCCTGTAGCACAGCGACCGTCTCGGGCCCGGCAGAAGCTGCAGTTACAGATCCCTCTGCATGGCGGGCACTGCCACTCCTACCAGGGACAATGAGAATGAGTCAGACTTGCCCAACACACGCGATCAAATCTGAATACAATCTTGCATGTTTAGGTACTCACCGGGTTCAGAAGAGCATCTCGGACCTCCTCTCCGTAGCGGTTACGGAGACAGGGGCCACAGAACTGACCCCTCACCCCCACACACTCTGGATTACGGCAGTTGGTTTTGGTGTCGATTGTTTTCTGGCGGCACTGGTGGCAAGTGGATCCCTGAAAATAAAGAGAATTTTTTTTTTATCTTCAGCCAAAGAGTTTGACAAACAAATGCAGCTGCTCAAATCTTTTCAGCATTGCAGTAATTGTGGGACGTACAGTGGAGCTGTTGTAGACTTTCTCCCGCACATTGTGACAGATGCTCTGCAGCTCTGCCTCTGTGACGTCCTCCACAGGCCGCACTACATGAGGGATGGCCTTGGTACCATTGAAGGAACGGCGACGGGGCTGTGAATGAAATAAATGCTGTTAATCAGAATGTGATTAACACCTATAAAATATAATGTAAGAATATGATGCAACGGAAAAGGTGACGAGATGCGCAGACTGTTTGTGATACGACTTACTGGCTCATCATCTTCCTCATAGTAGCGGCTTTTGCGAACCAGGCTGAACTTGTCCTCGGGCTCCTCCTCTGGAGTTGGGCTGGGGGGTCCGTCCACCAGTGTGCGTGACCGTGTGTGGGGTCGAGACAAACGCTCTGGGTTTCTCCTACAAGCTCCCGGAGTTCCCATCGACCGTCGAGGTGCCCGTCGAGGCTGAAGAAGTTCAAATAGTACCAATTAATAAAGAGCACTGACAAAGCACCACATAGACAGGTTCAAATATTTATCTTCAGGTTAACTTACCGTAGTGGATGCCGACATTGCCATCCGTCTTGGGAAGAGTCCAGGTACTTTGTTCAGCTCTGCCATGAGCTTTGCAAGCTAAAAATAAATAAATTATGAATGAGATATGGCACAATGAAAATGGAGGCTATTCTGGCCAAAGTTCAGTTCATAGCACCAATTAATGTGAAACAAATACAGCTAATTGTACCATTTCTTTGTTCTCCTTAATATTCAGGGCTCTCTTGTCCATGACGTTGTCCTCTGGCTCAGAGTCCGAGTCCTGTACATTAGTTTTATGGAGTGGTTCGGATGCAGGCCTCTTCTTGCCCGTCTTCTTGGTGGGGAATGTCATGGCAACCTTCAGGACGTTGGACCTGCGGCCTCGTCTCGGAGGTTCAGAGTCTACTGTCTGAAAGAAAATACAAGTTATGGTTAGAAAAAACTTTTGTGGTGTCGGATGAAGTTCTGAAATATGTTATGTTAGAAATTGTATTTCTCCTTTAAAAAATAAATAAATAAATAAATAAATAAATAAATAAACTTACCATGGCTTTTATCTGACTGTTGATCACATTCTCCTCAAACCCGAGGCATGTATCCTCCTCTGATGTAGCTTCAAACACCTTTGGTTTCTCTGCCATCCTCCTTGTCGGCCTTAAGCTGCCCCTCTAAACACAGACACAATCTTTAGTTGCAGATGCTGCTGCAGAGACCCTACAAATCCACCTCCATTTGATAGGAATGGTATTTTACTTGATAGCATTTTATCGTTACCGTATTTGCAAAGCCTCCATCAGAGCCAAAGCTATCACAGCTATCGTCGGAGGAAGAAGATGAAGTCTCCATGGGAACCAGCGGGACACTGCGGAAGCTCCTCAAACTCATCCTGGTAGATGGAGGCTGGGCTGCCAGTTTCTGTAAATGATAACAGGTATGTTTGAAGAAAACATGAGATCCTTTTTATAACCAGCTACAAAAGTGCACAGGAAGGTTTGTGTGTCTACACTCAATACAGTTTATCAAACTATATTGTTAACTTGCCACTGGAAGATACTAGAGAAGACACTGAGGACACTGACCACTGAACTGAGTGGACACCAGAGCATCAAATCAGGTTGTGTTACTAATATAGGCACCAACTTCTGAATTAACATTTACATAAACATTTGGATTTTCAGTGATCTTGCTTGTTAGGCTTTAAAATGTTTATGGTAGTGCTACAAGTAAGATTACTTTCATAATCAATTAATCTGACTTAATTTATCATTTGGTCAATAAAATGTCTAAAGTCCAAGTTGACATGTTCAAACTGCTTATCTTGTCCAGAAAAAAAAAAAAAACAAGAATTAAGTTATCACTTCCATCATAGAAGCTTAAATCTAGCTAATATTAAAGTTTAAAAAGCTGGAATTAGTTATTTTTTTGTTATTTGCTTAAAAATTACTTAAATAATCCGTGTCCATAATAAGTGTTTGCCAATTAACGTGAATTTTCCGTCAATAGACAAATCGATTAATCAACTAACGCAAATGATCTAACCTTAGTTTGTCCTGTGGGGCACACCCCGGTCGACAAACCTTTGCCAAATGTAGGTATACTGTGCATCTCTCAATATGATTAACATGGTTTAAGGTCATTGTAAATTAACAAGCTAACATTAATGTTCATTTTAACTTTTGTACGTTCAGGTTACCAACTGATTAATTAAATCACTCACTCTGTTAGTTTGACACAAAATTATGAAAAGTTTACCATCACGCCCAGTTTTGCAAATTAGTGAACTATGAAACGTTGAGTTAACGTTAGGTAACCGTTAGAGGAAACGCAGGATTTAAATGGTAACCCAACTGTTACAATGTGGTCATAACATGATGTTTTATTATCAAGAATTTAACAAAACACATTGTTACTGGTAATGGATTCAACAAATAAAATGTTAAACTGCTTTTCTTACCTGGGAGCGCGTGGCTGGCATTCTTCTTTTAATGATCGTCCAAGACAAACAGAGACACTCAAACGCACCGTGCACCAGCTCTGCATGAACAATGCAGGTCCTGCAGCTGCACGAGTCTACAAGCTGTTCGTTTCCCGCGCCACCGGAAGGTCCTGAAAGCTGCATAAAATGTATCCAGGTAGTTTAAAAAAACACTAAACTTTCTGTACAACATGGGAGGCCAAATTCATAACCGAAGCTCGTTATCAACAATTTAAAATGTGTTCGATATTTTTTTAAATAATCAAACTTCACAAACGAATACATTTATGATGCACTTGCTGTGTGTCTTCCATTTACTTTGCCGTGGCGCGAAGACAATTTGCATCCAAGGCGGGTAAAATGTTGAGCTCTTTCCAACTTTGCAGCTTTTAAACAGGTCAAATTTCAAAAGGTCATTTTGTGTTCAGACTCAAGATTAGAAGTCATTTTCACGTTATAGCAGACAGGACATAGTAATGAAATAGATTAAACTTTGTTCAGACTTCATAATATGAATATTGCAATTACACATGTGGGTTACAAGAAATTAAAGGGAGATTTATTGGCAAAGGAAATAAGATATGGAAATTTCATTTACTAAAGCTGAATAAAAGGGAATAATAAGACAGGATATCACTAAAGACTGGCTACAAAAATGAGATAAGACATCTTTATGTAAACAGCAGGAAGTGGGTTGAAGCTTTAAAGAGGAGAACACAATAACAAGGCTGGGGTGGGGCACACCAGACCAAATAAGACTTTGCACTACTGGGTTTATATGGTCAAACAATGGAATCAGTAGATCGTGTTATATGTCTGTGCCAAAAATACTCTGCAGAAAGAGACGCACCAACGAGGCAGCTCAGGAAGTATGGATTAGAAGAAATGAGAACATTTTATCCAGTCCTGAGTGAGGGTGTTATAACAGCGTGTATAATAATAATAAATACACGCTAAGCATAGGCTCATTTTTATTAACCTGACAGGAGACAGAGTTTTAAAAAAATAAACACACGGTCATACATATTTACATTATAGGCATCAATGTGATTCTCTTACAACATGCATGTTTGAGCATGTTAGCAGACATAATTCATATGTAAAACCTAAACATATTCAGCATACAAGAAGCTGTCAGTTCATGTGTGGCCCACATTAAGTTCTTCCACCGGCGCCGCGTCCTCCCCTGCCCCCTCTCCTCTGTCGACCTCTGACTTGTTTATTGTCCTGACGTGGTAATCTTTTCTGTCGCTCCACTTTGATCCACCCTCCATCGCTGGCTTTGGCCCCCTCTTTTTCCTCACTGGGGTTTTCTGTCACAGACGATATACCTGGTATCACGGAGGGGCGGTTCTGTGGTGTGACAGTGTAACTGTTGGGCCGTGGCCTCCCTGGCTGTCGTGAGGTTTTGCTGGTTTTATTATGAATATAGCTACCTCTAGTATTGGTCCATGGATGTCCCCTGCCCTGCCCCCCTCCCACAGTTAATCTGTTGCCAAAGTAGTTTTTGCGGTGGTCATGCACTGCTCCAGCACTTTGCGGACGCTCTCGTTCCCTCTCTGAGGCGCTCTCTGACGTAGTGCTGGAAGGGCTGCTGCCCTTTGACCCAAGATGGAGCGGGGAGAGTTTGGCCGAGAGGCTGGCAGTTGGCGAGGAGCTGCGTGAGTCGATCCAGGGAGATACATGGACGCGGTTTGGAGAGCGACGCACAGCTGCAGCATAAGAAAACCCCTGGCTTTCATGTGCAGACAGGAACTGAGGCAGAGTGCGGGCATCAGACCTAGTGAAGGCAGCCATAGCAGCAGTCGTCTGCAGGGATTTCTGGGTCATCATCTGCCTCTGCCTTACGTTGTACATCCATATGGGATCAATATCTAAACAAAGAAGATATGCACTGATAAAAATGCATTCTGTGTTTCATACTGCGGTCATCTGCATGATGTTTCTGCCTTTTAAAAGGGAGTTTTTCCCTGCCACTGTCACCTAGTGCTTGCTCATGGTGGGAATTGTTGGGTCTCTGTAATTATAAAGAGTACGGTCTAGACCTGCTCTATATGAAACGCGGCCTGTGATATCTTGAGTTCATAGGAAATTCAACAGATAACAATCTTTATTTGTCCAGCAGTGAAAACTGTTGCTTTGGAAGTCTCCAGGTCAACAAAGACAACAAAAGTATAAATAAAACAATTACCAGAGTTGGACTTGTCCCCGGGGTTCCAGTCGATGTCAGCTGGTGCTGTTTCGATGACCAGCTCCACAGTCTTGATCTCGTCTTGTCCACCACTGAGACTCCACGTCACTGGACAGCTGTGTCTGGTAGACTTTGGTGACTTAACATCATTCTGAAGGGTGAAGTCAAAAGAGAAGGAGAATATGAGGACATTTAGTGTCAAAAAATAATTACACCTGTCGGACAGGATTCTGTGAATGCCTTTGATGCATTTTCAAATTTATATTTAAAATGACTGATGTGTAGATTTCCATTGTTTTGTGAGGTGCCTCCCACAGCTGCTGAAACAACTCGCCTCATAATTGACCGTGTAGTCCACTCTCTGGTTCTGCTGTATTCCAACGATCCATTTGTCCATCACAAAAGGGGGCTGCATTGCAATCACATTAGTTCATAAAAAAATCTGACTATGGCAACCACAATACAACAGTCCTACAGGGAAAATGCACAGACACCATTTAGCATCGATTAAAACATGAGTGGTCTTGTCATTTGTAACTTGTTCAGGAAATGTGTTTCTGACGACACCTTAGTCATCCGCAGGATTTCCACATCCTGCCGGTTGGCATTAAAGATGACATCTTTGATGTAGGTTACCGCAACGTCATCTCCATCAAGTTCCATGTACATCTTCCATTTGCAGTCCTTGAAAGAAAAGAGCTAATGGTGAGATAATGTATGTCTGGTCTGGCACACTCAGAAACAACACCTGATTGTATGGAAAAGTTTATAATTGGAGTACTCTGTGTGGAGAACTTGGTTACTCTTGTATATAAACCAACAGCACAACCTAGAGGTAGTTTAATGGTAGTGGCACAAAGCTTCATACTGTGGGGGGGGACAAATTTTATAACATAAAAATATTATAAATAAATTGCAAAAAAATGAGAAATTATATCAAATGCAATTTGTATACAATATCTAGGGCATTGTGAAACATTATTTAGAGAATGAATATAAATGGAAATCAGATCTCCTATACTATAACTATACTAATGCTTCAACATGGAATTGTTGCATTTCATAAAATGACTATAACAGAGAGAAAGAAACAAATGACAACAATAGCATATTTTTATGTCGACATTGTAAATTCCTTGTCAAACATTTGATGTTATTATTCTCAGTGGGATTCATTTCTTGGAGTAGGAATCTGGTCGATTTTAGGTGATAAGGGTGAAGGTTTTTCCTCATGAGTTGCTGCCTGCGGGACAGATCAAATCCTCACTAGGAGGCACAAATCTGAACAATTCCCCAGCCCTCTTCTCCTGCATACTGAATGCTGACGAAGCAGTAATGATTCTGCCAATCCCCAAAAGCCGGCCACGAAACCACAGGTCACTGCTTAACCACACAGGGTTCATGGCACAGGCCAATCCATTGTGTAGTGATCACAGAGAAAGACATCAGAGGAGTGGCACTAACACACTCGTCTGAGGAGCCTTCGCCCTCTCCTGCATCGTCCCCAGGGGCTGGAAACAGCTCAAAGGGGAAGCTTCAGCAAGCCTCTGGCTCAGAAACACACCAGTGGCCCCCTCGCTGGCCTGGTGTCGGTACTGGACGGTCGCACCGGGGCTCCCAGGTCCGTGCTAGTCTAATCACTCCAGCAGAAACAATGTCTGGTAATGATGCCTAGGACCCGAGTGCGTCTAATGACAACTCATACATAATTCAGCACCTTTCACTTGGCTGCACGGTGATATCCTCATTAGTAGGGGACCCTCAGTGGCTGTCAGATGGTGGCCGCACAATCGCAGGCCCTCATTTTGTCTTTGAGAAGTGCAGCTGCTTCCATGACATCGCCAGCAAAGAGGGGCGAAGAAAAAAATGCAGTGCGGGTTTGTTTTATTTAGTGCAAAAAACCTTCCAGTTTGTAAAAACAAGGCTGACACGGAACCTGACACCAGGCAGGGGAAAATAATTAGCTCTCATTTTCTCAGCCTCCTGTTTCCTTCTCCCTGCTGTGTTTTCTACCCACTAAACCACCACATGTCAGAAGAAATGGGAGGCAATTAGCAGGCTCGTTTCAGCCCTGCCGAACACACTGAAAGAGGACTATTTATGATGGGACAATGAACAGCTGAAAGATTAAATAACGTTTGCCTTTTAAAAAGAAAATGACTTCTGGCTAAATGGGCTATTTCTGATTAAATTCAAACAGCAAGTGAAGAGCCACCCTTTCTCCACAGTTTGAGACCCTAACAAAGGGCTGTGAGCAAGTCGAGGTGGATGTGGTACATGGCTGAGAATGAAATGTTTATTTGTCTGGTTTTATGCATGTCTACTGATGCCTTCAATGGTCAGTATAACAGCCATTATCACGAATCCTTCGAACAAACAGCTTCAGTGCAAGGAGGCTGATTCAATCATGGCAAACACATGATTCTGTACATCTATTTTTACAAGGTAACAATTATTACCAAACTTGTCAAAGATGTTAACAATAACAACCCCGACCAAAGTAGTACAACATTTATTTGTTCTTTGGTTGCCCTTAACAGAGCGAATGATGAACTACATCAGATGCTCACAGCTGCAGAATATGTTGATGCAGTCAGTGTGTGTGTGTGTGTGTGTGTGTGTGTGTGTGTGTGTCATCACTACAAACTTACAGATCTCCCATTTCCTGGTTTCCAGTGGTACCCAAACACCAGTTCCAGGTTTACAGTTTTACTCCTCTCCACCTCCTTTTCCAGCTCATCCTGGGAAGAAAAGAAGTATAGTCCCAAATATGCACTGAAAACCAAAAAAAACAACCTCTTCCTGAAGATAAAGAAGAAACTTTGTACCTTCAACAGAGGCGGGAAGTGGACGAACCCGAGGTAATCATTAGTCAGCTTTTCAATTTCACACTGCCGAAGAGAAAACAGAAGATTCGCTGTCATTCCAAATATCAATAAGCATATATCTCATCCTGTAAATTGTGTGTGGATTTAAAAGAAAACAAGCCAGTTGTAGCTAATGGTTTACTGCGCCTTGCCTTCAGGTGCATGACGTGACCTTTGGACCTGACCCCCATGTCCCGCATGTCGTTCTCTGTGAGCAATAGCAACCTCTTTCCAGTGATGTGATTTTCCTTAAACAGGTCCGCATACAGCTGCATGCCACATGTACCCTCCCCTGAGACAGAAAAGGATACACCCAGTTTTTTAAACAACAGATCACAAATAAAAGAGTCTGAAGTTGGATTAAAGAGTCTCTTGCAGCGTACATCTTCAGGAAGTAAGTGAACAAACCTGCGCCAAACATTTGCTGCATCCAGAAATACTGAAGGAATAAAATGGGAATATATTAGTTTTAATAGTAACGGTGTGAAAATCTAAATTAATACATTAGTCATGAAATTAATACAATGATACTGACCACATGCTCCTCTGTCCATGTATAGATGTCAAGGGTGGGCAGCAACTGCATAAAAGCAAAAGACAAATAGAAGTAACAGCAATAGAATATGTATGGATACAGACAGCATGGAATACAGTATATGTGTATTTATGACAGACAGATCTTAGTAAGTAAATATCACAAGACTTAAGTAAATGTTATTAAAATGGAAAATGGCCATGTTTTCCACATCTTTGAAGCCATTACTTTTCCGGTTATTGTGCTGTGCGATTAAGACGGCTTGCCTCTAATGGTCTATATCAAACTGAAATGTCCGTCTGACTGATCTAACGTGATCTATTTGAATGATAAATCATTTATTGCTCATTAAATGTAATCAGGCAGAAACTTGCCAGCCAAAATAAAGATTTCATCATTGTGATCATGAGACTGGTGTGTAATGACAGAAATAATGCCATGGAAAATTGGAGGAAAGATGACTAAATGAATGAGTAATCCCCATTCACTGTCTTCTTCCCACGACATCTGATAACAGCTCAGATTATGAACTGAATGCCGGTCTCAATAGACAGTCGCTGCCATACATTTCAGTGCAGCCCGCCGCCTCATAAAGCCACTCAGCCCTGCAGCGTTTTCCGCCTCCTCCAGTGCTGCGGTTCGGAAGTAAACAGATTCAGAAACACTCTGCCACTGCCAAAGTCTCATTGGAGTCACTTTTCAAGCAGCATATTGTATTTCACAAATGTGCTTCTTTTATTAAGATCCGTGGCATGTTGTTGACAAAGGTACCTAGATCTCAAATTCAAAATGGGAGCACAGTTTTTGTGTGTATAATATGTGTGTGGAATCTGCAGGGGAAAAAAGAGACTTTGAGTTTGGGTTTAGTTCACACAATTCTGCCCCCATGTGGACTAAGTTGATGATGGGTAACCAGACCATGAATACTGGGAGTTACACAGTGGCATGAAGTTAACATCACAAGAAGCAGCTCAATCGATTTTACAATCGTATTAAAATTGGTGTCAGTCACACTCTGTTCTGTCTTCTATCATAAAATGTTTGGTGATAAAGTAGTAATACAACATAATCCTCATGAAATATTTCATCACTATTATTCATGTATGGAAAGTAATAAAATCTATCTAAGACAGACAGATCGGCAGAGAGTTGAAAGAAACTGATTTATTGATAAAACTGAGAAGGATGCAGGAAAATGAGTCACATCAAGAAGCTGCTAGGCGTATGATTCTGGCGGAAGCTCGAGGAGACGACTAACAAGTGTGCAGGCCAAATGTTTCAGGATGCCCTAAGTGTCTGGATTTCACACAGGGAAATGGAAATATTGGTCAGAGTCTGTGTTAATTGTTATGTCTAGTCTAGTATGTATTGGTCTTGATGGCACAGGAGTACAGGCAATGTTTGAATAGGAATATTAACTCATGGCAGGAAGCTAACAAGCAACAACATAGGAATACAGAGGATTACATCCTCATGAGACTGGCTGATGATAACAAGCGAAGGGGACAATTTAATGGGCTACGCTCAAGGAAGCATGTCCTTCCCCCAGATGAAGCATAATACCTAACTGAACACTAATGCTAATACGATTTTCTCTACTGTAAAGTGCAGGTCTTGAGGCTAATATTCAGTTAAACCATATGGTGTGATACTGTATGTAAAATGTGTCTATAGAAGGAAATTATTCTATTAAAATCAATACTGTGACTTCTTTGGTGAAAACAGTGACTTCTGATTGAGGCCTCTAGTGCAGAAACATTGTTATTATTATTAATTATTTCTTTATTTTCTTATTCTTTCTTATTTTTAAAAAATGTTTTTGGGCCTAAGAAAGAAGCCTTTCTTGAAAAGTAAAATATAAAATGAGAGAATGAAGCTGACAGTCACACAGCAAAGTCCCTCTCCTGCTGTTTTGAACCCGGGTCAGTCAGAGGAAAAAACATGTACTTTCTCATCCTGGTAAGAGACTGCGTCTCAACAACTGCACTCCACCACATCCAGAACAAATTGGCCAATCTTAATGTCAGCAAAATGTCACTTCATCATAAAAGCCTGGCCTTCTCTAAGCAACTGGCTCACGTGGCTCTGTCTTCACAGCATGGCACTATACATCCAGTACATTAGGCATACAGTAAATGACATCCATAATATCCATAGGTGGAGGGTTACAAATATGTTTTTGTTCTATATTCAGCTATTTCTGAAGGCAAATCATGAATACCTTGAACAAAGTAGAAGGAATAGTATGCCAAGGTATGTTTTCCGAGGACAAAGTAAAGATTATTGAAATGACAAAATCATCAACATGACTTAAAAAGCAATTAATTAAGAAATAGTGCTTCCACAACGCCAATAATGCAATAAGTGAGATAACAGTATTTGACAGATGCAGCTGTGGCAACACAGAACGTCGGAGAGCTTTATTCACTGTCGTCAGACCAAGTGAAGCGTCCCATCCCCATGTTGATTTTGTGTCCTTCTCTGACGCAGCTCGACATGGAGGAGTTCTGCCTGGCCTGCATGTTGACCTGCATGCCCGAGTGCAGGACAGGCCGGCCAAAGTCCAAGGAAAACACGTCCTCAAAGCCTTTCATCATGGACTGCAGATTCACCTCCTCGTTACTGGAGGTTGTGATCTGACACGACATCTGTGAACTGTTTGATTGCTCCGTCTTAGACTGATAGAACGACTTAGCACTTATCTTTTTTGCCACAGGTAAGAAGAGCTGAGAGGCAGAGACAGGTGGAGAGCGGGGGCACAGGGGTAAAAGAAAAGAAGAGAGGACAGAAAAGAAAAGGAAGTAAGTAATCACTTTAAAACCACAGAATAAGTGTAAATAAGAAGAGTGGACAATCTAACCTCAATCAAAGATGTTATTCAGAAAACTAGAGTAAGGGTAGAATAGGAAAGGAAAGGAAACACAGGAAATCATTTTAGTGTACTTGATTCAAAGGTTTTGTTGACTATTTCAAACTCAGACAATAGAAAGTGTGTTTTGTTGAGTGACAGCTACACTACTGTGGCATTTGGTCACACAAGGTTTTGAGAAAACAACCACAATTTGTTCGCACAAACACAAGTGAAAACGAGGAAAACCAGAATATAATCTGTTGTGTCTTTTGCATGCCAACAATACAATCCAGGCAAACAAAAGCCGTGAACTGCAGGTCAGACGCTCACAATTCAATCTAGTGGAGAATGCAGCATTCACTCTGTGCATCATGATGCAAATGTACTTGTCAGGCAACCATGCATCTGCACTGCACATAAATGCAGTACTGCCAATAATATACACTGCCCATAATGTTCTCATAATGTGCTTTTTCCTTTACTTCTCATTCCACACGTTTTACTTTCACTTCACCGCTTTCCCATTTCCTCTTCACCCCAGAGGAAGATCAGGGGAATTCCGTCCCTCTCCTAATAGGTTTCAGGATACACGCGTGTGAACAGCAGTGTAAAAGTGAGGTGCTAATGCTGTGACCACTTGACAGCTGTCCTGAGGGTGAAGGTGGACCAAGGTGGAGAGGGGATAATGAGGAACTCACCGGGCTGTTGGACTGGTCGATGAGTTTGCGCTCCCACATCTTTAGACGCCGCTCTCGTTCCTTCAGCTCCTGCTCTTTGGTACTCAGGTCTCTCTCCAGCTTCTTAAGTCTCTCAAGTGTGGCTTCAATCTCACACCTGCAGTATACAGCAACAGAACAATGTCAACAATTCAACAAATATCTCCACACTGACTATTGAAAAAAAAACTCAATTTTTGTTACATATGTTAAAGCCTGGCATGAGTTAATATTTTCCTTTTGGTCAACAAATCCCAAGAAAAGACAGAAACCAGTAATGTGTTAGTCCATCTCTCAATACTTTCAAACTTCCCTTCCCTGTCTGTGGCACTCAGCTTCAAGCCCATTTCTTCCTGCTAAAGACATGAATCTTTAAGGGATGCAAATATATATTTTTTACAAACATTATGTCCTAAAACAGCTCTGCATTGTAAATAATGCACTTGTTGGGGACTATTTTCAGCTGCGGATTAATATAAATTTGGTGCCATAGAGACTATTTTTGCAGCATGATGGCATATGTGGGATTGACTCAGTAAACCACGATGCTTGTGTTAATTGAAATTATGAAACATGTCATCCAGTGCAAGGCTGTGGCTCACTGATGTGTTTTAACCCCTAGAAATACAGTTTTCCCTTTTTATTTTTCCTTAATTAGCTTTAAGGTTAATTGACCTGTCATATGTGTCTCATTTATTCTGTATCAACTTGTGGGATTTGATGTGAAATATTCAAACTCTAGACTCCCTGTTTTTTATGGCTGCATCATTCCTTTAAATGTAAATATTTGGCAACTTTGGGATTTCCACTAGAATTTGAAATGAAGTTATGTGGGTTTGAACAAAGTTTATCCGCACAGCAGTTGCTTGTAATGACTAACTCATTGACATGCTGGTGGGTTAGTCATTACAAGCAATTGCCAATTTAAGAAGTTAAGGAGAGTTTTTTTTTTCATGGGATTTGTTGACAATAATTACCAGCCTTAACCTTTAAACATTACAGTGTAAAGAATAGCGAAATAAATCACAGTCAGAGTGCCAGGACAGTAAGCAGAAATACTAAAACAAAATAAAATAAAACTCCTCTGTAAACAACCCAGAGATGCCCTGCAGTCAGAAGATGATTAGTCTGCGTCTGAAGCTTTGAATGCCAAGGACGGGACAATGTCTCGTGTTCACGCTGGGGAAGTTTGTTTTGCCCAGCAGGTGGGGCTGCACAGTGTGTCATGGAAATCCATGCTGAGCTTCAGCCCAACAAAAACGTTGTTCTCACACATTCTGTTTCGAAACACATGCAGCCCAGGCAGGAAAGCCCATCCTATCTCCTCCGGACCTCCACACTCAAACAATTTCCACTCTTGCTCAACTTCCTTGCTCAAGGAATCAAAATCAAAACTCATCAGGTCAAAATCTGAATGTGTCCAACACTTTGGTTTATGACTAAATAACTGCAAAACTAATGACTTTCTCATCAGCCTCAGCTGTACTTTGTGTTTAGTGCTAATTAGCCAATGTTAGTATGTTTATACACTAAACCTGGATGGGCTATATTCCTACACTGTGCACCCAAAATGGATGTGAACGCTCTCAAACACCCATCAAGCCGAAAGTATGTATGTATGCTGTACCTATTCTTCAGTAATTCCTTGGTAATGCTAATCAGCTAACTGAGTAAAATAGGAACAAGCCAAACAGATCTCACTGCTCTGAGGTCAACACAACATCTCTCTGGTGAAGCTACCTCCTGCTCTGATCACCCACAAGCCTTTCCTTCCTAAGCGCATAGTATCAAACCTCTTGAGCTACAACAAATGCGTCTTTCTGTCACACATTCTCAGTTACTGTTTTCCAGCAGCGAGATTCACTCCAACCTGCTCCACCTGCAGATGGCTGCCTGGACATGATGCCACCAGCACAACTTCTGAGGAAAAACCTCAGAGCACAGACAAACCCCGCAGAGAGGCAGACAGAGAATAAAGTAACAGCTGAGACTCAGGCTGTGCTGAACATCACCAAACCTCCAGCTGCTCATACAACCCAATTAAACACTTCTACTTGAAAAAGATGGTGATTATTTTTAGGGCCTTATGGGTAAAGAGAGGAAGTATATCCAGATGGATGATTCTTTGGAGGTTTTCATGCCTTTATGTAGCTATCAGTGTAATTATTAAAGATCTATATGCACAATCTCAAGTCTTTTTTTGAATTTCACGGCCCCCATCAGCTACATTTCCACATCATTATTTGAAAACAGTCGCACATTTCCTTAGGCTGAGGCAGTATATTGGTGAAAAAAGAGAGTTATAAATACATTTACTGGGCCTCGCTGATCTCATTACCTCCATTCAGCCTTGTTGTGAAGGAAAGAGTTGCACTGTTGAGGAAGTTGGCTGTCATTAGACATGGACTCCAAAGTAGAGAGAATCTGCTTGAACATTGGCCTTTCCTAAATCAACATACAAACATCATTATTAGTATGAGATTCAAATGAAAACATACATATGTTGTTCATTTGCATGCTAATGTAACTTAGCGGATCACTCACTTTTGCCTCTGTTGCCCAGCAGTTCCTCATGAGCTCAGCAAAGCTGGTAGGACAGCAACTAGGGATGGTTAACCTCTGAAACACACACAGATGCAGGATGAGCTGCTGGTTAGTGAGCTGAACTAAACTAAATGGGTGCTGATTTAAAGGAATAGCTTGACATTTTTGGAATATACACTTAGTCACTTTCAACTTGACGTTTTTACACTTCAGTTTTGTACAGATTAAACGAATGAGATATAACGCGCTATTTAGTGAGCTTAAAGGTGTTCAGAAAGAAAGTGAAGAGAATTTTCACCTCTTGGCCGCAGGACTATTTGTGCAGTGTTTGTTTATTTGCTCCAAACAGCCAATGTACCAACTGTTCAGACGTTAGCTGTAAGCCAGCTACCAACGTACGTGCTTACCGTGTGTGTGGGAGTGTCATGCTATATTTTAAATTTCAAAATCTAGTGAGACAGATTCATTTCCATAAGCCTCTGACTGAACTCAGAACTCAGCAGATTCTCCAGTTCTTTCTGTCATTTCCCTGCTGTCTCTCTCTCTCTTCTTTTAACTCTTGTCTGTGTAGGTTTATGTGGATAAGCACAGATTTTTTGCTTTATGTTGAAACATTTGAAACTCAAGTTTGCATCTAACTGCGCCCCCCTGGAAAATCTGGGTCTAATCAAGTCTTTCCATTGACTTTGTATAAAATTGCGCCACCACTGTTTCCCCCTGTTTACAGTTTTTATGCTAAGCTAAGCTAACCATCTGCTGGCTGTAGCTTCATATTCACCGTTCAGACATGAGAGTGGATCTAACTCTTGGCAAGAAAGCTAATATGAGTATTTCTCAAAATATCAAACTATTTCCTTAACAATATATTTCACTATGACCCCAAGCAGGGACATTTGAATAAAGTATATAAATAAATATACATAAATAAAGTATAATGACATAAAAATGGAGTTAGGAACCGTTCCTGACGATATATATATTTCACAATACACTAATCAACCAAAATATTGATTCAGTGTGAAGGAAGGTTTATTTATCTTGACAATGGTGATTGCCCAGTTCCAAGGGTCAGTACTGTATATATACATGTAATCACACACTAGAATACCTCATTTTTCTCCACCACGAGCCAGGCCACTTGTAAACCTTCCAGGCCTTTGAAGGGTATCTCACGGGTAAGCATTTCCCAAAGCACCTGTCACATAAGTCAAGAGCCAAGGTCAGTAAACAAACAAAGTTATAATACTGTAAAATGATACGCATACATGTGCTCTGTCAACATACATAACATCTATGAATCTTCTGTTTTGCCCCAATTGGTGGTTGGCTTTCACAGAAAAAATGTATAAATACATAAAGACTGCTGAGCAGATAAGTATCTTTTATCTGTTTATAGCATGTGTATTCATACACAAATATTTAAACATTTAAAACACTTTTCTGTCTTTCTTGGAGACCAAATGCAACATACAAAATAGACAAAAAGGTTAATTGTAGATTTCCACCAACGATTAAAGGCTGCCATGATTTCTGAAGTACAATCCAACAGTACTCCCTTGATCATTTAGGTTCTTTTCAGTTGGTATTCAGCAGTGTCAGAAATAACAACCTGCGTCTTAAAAAATTAGATCATGAAAAGGTGGAGGAGAACCATTTTTTTTCAAAACCCAAGGGCTCTGCTGTATATGTACCATATTTCTGCATTTCTGCATATTTCACCAGCTGCCTCTCATTACATGTATGTATTTTACTATAGAAATAAGCTCCTCAGAAGAGTGTTCGGGGGGAAAACTGCATACTTAAATTTGCAATCATTTTGCAGTACCTCTGACATAAAAAGCACTCATTGCAATCATAAACATTGTCTGTTTAGCTTGTAAAATCCATCTGAGGAAACATAATTTTTACATATTTTTTTGTTAATTCATTGGAATTTTACATCAGTAATTTACCCTTATATAATAGGAACTGCAGTTTATAAGCTGATTATAGGTAACTGGAAATGGTTTCCGTTATGAAACAACTACCAAAAGTCTTGGACAGCAACTTTAGCAGTTTCAAGAATAAGAAAAACACTGTAACTTTCTAAAAGGCTGTACTTCTGCAAAGGTCAAAATCACTGTCATTGTTAAGCAGAGAAAGAAATGCAGAAATGAAATATCAGTGGGGCTGGTTGACTGACAGTTGCTTTCTAAGCCATGAGTGATTTTAGTGCAATTTCTATTCGATAAAATTTTATTTACCAAAATAAAAAGCATTATTGTCTGCCAAATCTTTCCTTGAAAAACAAAAAAGCATTTTTATTTTATTTATTTGGTCAACTCTGGCTATGAGTCTCTCACTGCTGTCTATCACTCACATTTGGGATCTTTGATTTGCCATATTTGTAGAATAATTGAAAAAGAAATAACAGAAATCAACCAGTATGTACAAAACTTCTAAGAAATGGTCTTAGGGACGGTCCTAAACTTAGTAAACTTGGGAAAATCTTAGTAAAAAGTAAAACTTAGGAACTTGGTATAAAGAAGCTAAAAGTAACTTTTTGCAGTCTAAAGGGGCCAGTATACTCCATCAGAACTGCTTGTCGGATGGTTATTTAGCTTCGGAAACTCTCTCTCCTCAGCTTTCCGAAGTTGGATTAGAGAGTTGGAGTCTGTGTCTGATCATTTCTTTAAGTTCCTGAAACCGACAATCCGACATTCACACCCTCTTCACACCATGATTGGTCAGTTGTGAGATAAACGGTTGTGATTGGCCCCACCAGGGGCCTGGTCAGCTGGAAATCTGTCTGAATGGGAGGGTGACCAGACACATCTGCCAGAGCAAATAAAACATTAATTTTCTTTGAAATTCAATTCATCATTCATGGTTTTCTTTATGTTTACTCGTTATAAAACATAAGCATATATTTTATATGCTTCAATATACTGAAACATGCAAAATGGAAGCTTGTCAAAGATATTTCCCCATGATAATAGTTATGTTGACAAAATCAGATATAAGACTTGGAATATCAGAATTATTGTTTTTTCACAGCCAGTATAATAATTATTACTCCTTTTGTAATTTATATAGATATATGGTTAATGTGTTCCAATTAGGAAGAATCAATCTAGAGTGTGAGCATTTAATTGTATTCATGGTATGAATTGGAAGGTATTGGACTGGGACAGACCTTAGGGTTATTTCCAAAATATTTTTTTCTTGGTTCAGCTATCTGCTGTGACTCCTAACGGACTTAGGAGACCTCAGGAGCTGTCATAAATAATTTGGGAGCTGAGACCAAGTCGTAAGACTTAGGAACGTTTGTGCACAGCACTTATTCTTAATTATGAGAATAAGGACAACTATCCTAGACACTATATGTCAGTCAGATGATTGCTGGCTTTTATCCCAAAGAAGGCAATATGTTCCAAAACAATGATCTATAGAAATTTAAATCTGAAAATTGTATCAGAGTTATAAGAATGACGCTTTCCCCTCCTTTGCTTCTTGTCACTCACCACACCGTAGGAGAACGTGTCACAAGTCTCAGACACAGGCAGGCTCTGGATCACCTCCGGAGCCATCCAGGGAAACGTGCCCACCAAGGACATGTGTGTTGTGTGGGTCAGGAACTTGGATGCCCCAAAATCACAGATCTGAAGTGGTGAAAACAGAATTGAGATTAGCGTTGTTAACTAAATCAAAATGTTTATTTTGGTATCCATAACCACCACCCTTAGAACAATGTACTTACTATATGTATGTAATCCTTAAAACCAGGCTGTAATAATCTGCAAGTGTGCATCTGGTGGTGATGCTGATGTTAGTCAATTCTACAAATGTGGGTATCTACTCTACGGTACTCACATCACATTAGGCCTGGACTTAATTGCTATTTTCATCACTGCAGTATCACAGGCAAATGCAATTTGGCACACTATGCTCTTGTTTCATTTCAGAAAATGAGGCTCTATGACACATGCAATACATACAGAAGAGGCTTAAAAATATATTTGGAGTTACTGAATAGTTTTCCATAAAACACTAACTCTCTTGCAAATAAAAGACACAATGTATTGTCTTGAAATTTTGTTAAATCTTCTTTCTACTAGTCTCTTCCACCAAAGCATCTACAGTAAAGCACAGCAGTTTTAATGCTGTCAGTGGTTTCTTGTACATGCTAAGTTAGTCACTGCCCTCTTGTGTCCACATACTGTAGGTAAATAACATATTAGTATTTCAAGCTCTTATTCCTTTCAAATTCTGAAATAAAAGTTGAAACTTTCAGCTAACGAGACAGTATCTTTATGCAGACAGACTCTAGGAGTCATAATGAAGACCTACCTTGAGAACCTTGTCTGCTGCCAAAACAACTGAAAGAGAAAATAAGGTTTTAAAAGTCATGTGTTCAATTAAAAGAATATGTAGCATTCATTTATTTACGAATTAATATGTTTTGGACACAAAAGAATTAAAATACATTACCATTCCTGGACTTTAAGTCTCTGTGGATCACCTTAACGGGGGCCTCTGAATGTAAATAGTGCATTCCTAAAGCAGAAATGAAGAGACGTTTTTCAAAGGGAGAGCACTCGAAACTCCTGTATAAACTGGTGGCTCTGATTAATCACATGAGAATATAATGCATCTTTCAACTGATAATGTTCCAAGAGGGACCTCATCCTGTTGGAAATATAGTATATGTAGAGTAGCAATGAGCTTTGGGAGACCTAGGGCTGCTTTGAGTAGAAATGTATATTATTAGGAATTTACTAATGAGCAAAATCCATACTCCTTGACTCTTGCTTATTTGTATTTCCATGTAAAAGTCCACCTCCACTGCCTGCACACACTAAAGCGCACAAAACAGGTTATAATAATGACAATGTAACAGATGAGGGCTAAAGCCAGCAGCAAAAAGTCAAACTTTCTTTCTTGCTTTGTAAAACTTTGTAATACTTTTACAGCTTTCAAGGCTGTTACCAAAATGTCTGATTTAACCTGCTGACAATCTGGTATTCAGACCTCGGCACAGCACCACTTCAGCATGGCTTTGAATGAGATAAACCATAGCATAGTGCTGCTGTTTATTCATCTGTCCTCTTCTGATATCATATATCATAATATGATGAAATTCTTACAAACTGGCTTTAATAGGACTACTCATGGCTAGTTAAGATATGACCTGCTAAACAGTTTTCAAGTTGTTGTAGCTAAAACATTGGAACTCTGAAATTCTATATAATCAATACAGGTGTTCCTCAGGGTTCAATCTTAGGTCTTCTCCTTTTTAACAGTCTACATTAATAACATAGAGTTGTGTCAGGAAATGACACTACATGGTGGACAAATGTAGACACAGTTGATCTTAATAGTTTGCAGTTCAGATTTGATTGTAACCAAAAATCACTCATCAGTCTTTGTCATGTTTTATTTGTCATATTACAATCGCTGTCTACATTGTGCATACATTTTTATCTTATCATCATCACCCATGTGTAACCTATTATTATTATTGTTATTTTGTAAATCTCTGTAAAGGTTTTCAATTAATCAATTAACGCAAAGACACTGTTATCAAGAGGCACAATTGTTTAGCTGTTATTCACTAATATAATCAAGGAGATAATTGTCACATTTACCTCTGGCAATCTCTGCAGCCCATGTCATGATCTGCCCCATGTCCATTTCCTCACTGTCATCACTGGAGAGGTAATCATACAACGAGCCACCACTTGCATACTCTGTGGAGAAATGTGATTATATTTGAGTTTGTATCGCTGGGAGTGACTGACAGTTTGTGATGGCAAAATGTCTTACAGTGACAAACCTGTTCTTTTGAGGCGTTACATTAGACATGCGAGTACAATATGTGAGAGCATCACGTGAAAACTGAAATTCTGCCAGACGACTCCTGGAAGCCAGCAGCCAGCTTCTTGTTTACAGCTTGCTCCTGTCACTGTCGCTGTAGATGAGCTCAATTTATCGCAGTGTAACCTGTTCCCTCAGGAGCCCATATGTTATCAAATCTATCTAAAACACAAAGGAATAGTCTTTCTGCTCTATTTTACACACTTCAAAAGGGGCACTTCTTATGGGTCTTTTACAAAACCCCCTCACAAGACTGTTCAGGATGTAGTATGTAGAACAGGCAAATCAACATTTTTGCTATCTTTAGACGGAGATCTAATCTTGTGAGGTAAAGTGCTTGAAAAAAAATAAGATACACAAGCAATATCATACCAGCTAAAACAGCAGGAAACCTCTGTTATTGCATAATAACCCAATCATGTTCCAACACAATGTAAACACGCACAGGCACCAAGACAGGAGTCTAATTAACAATCATAAAATACACAGATGGTTTTTATTATTATGAGACTGAATTCTGCATGGCTTTTTTCACTTGCATTGTAGCAGAAGCTGGCCAACAGCAGACGTACAAACTTGTATCTTAAATAAGCTTATCAACAAATAAGCTCACCTGTGTGTGCAAGTGAAGACTTGTCTGCTTCTGTACTTTGCACTTGAATACATTCATCCACATTCCATAGATGATATGGCTATTTGTGGCTCTGTTGTCAACTGCACTTTCATTTTAGTATCATCCACGTCCCTCAGAGTGAATTAGTCTAATGTCATAGGAGAGTTTTCATCAGCTTGTGTGAAACAACAAACAGCCTCGCAGTGCATCTCACAGGTAAATGTACCTTTACCCCAAAACAATAAATAACCTTAATTCATTAGGTTTATGAGGCCGCTGAGTGGCAGCAGATATTGTTAAATTCATGCAGGTTAACGGAGACAAACAGGTGTCTCAGATTAATAGATTGTAGATATTGGCTGTTAGAAAGAGGGAACTGCCTGGCCTGATGCTGTATGTCAACAGACATGAAATTTATAACAGAGCTGATGAATGTAGACATGGCATGGTCAGGGTGGCCATAAACTTTTTTCCTGTATCTGGTGCTAATTAGATTCTGCTTTGATAAATAGAGACACCAACCAGCTCCTTGACAACAAAACATTTCTCTTTCACAGCTGCAAAATACTACAGTGGCTGCTAAGGTGCCATGAGTTTTCCTCCTGCTCTGATGCTTTCACTTAACTGTTAATGATTTACGGTTCTTTTTAAACAGTTCTCTTAACTTTTCACACAGCTATTACATACAAAGCATGTTTGCATTTAAGACAGGGCTGACACATAGAGACAGACAAATATTCACACTCACAGTCACACCTACGGGCAATTTAGAATCATCAATTAACCTGCATGTCTTTGGATGGTGGGAGGAAGCCGGAGTACCCGGAGAGAACCCACGCAGACAGGGGGAGAACATGCAAACTCCACACAGAAGGGCCCCAGCCAACCGGTGTTGTCTTGCTGTGAGGCGACAGTGCTAACCACTGCACCACCATGCCGCCCCCATGTGAGGGGGCAGATGGGCTGCTCTACACAGTTGCCCAACTTTGTTACAGTGTCATATTGTACAAGGTGAGGTTTCATAATACTGTAGTGCAGCATTTCAGGAGAGTCTCCAAGACCAACCAAGAAAGTGGAGGGGTTTTTGATTTCAAATGTTTTGATGATGTTTTTTATTTTTGTCTTGAGTGAGGAGTGTTTTGTTACAGCATTGCTCCACAACGCAATTTGGAGCGTGCCTTTTGCTGTTTTGCAAACTGACTGTTTGTGTCACCTATTCTCAAAACCCGGGCGCTTTGTTTCTAAAAAATCATCCAAACAATAGAGAAACACTGCAGTAGAGAGACATTTTTTTAACAATCATACACACACACTGACACTGCTTATGTAAAGCCCAACACAAGTAGCCAAATTAAATTCTGCTATTTGCACATCACAATTTATACCACCTCACGTCTGATACGATCCCAGTTTTTTATTCACCTTTCACCCTCCAAATAGCACACATCAAACACATTGAGCCATGTTTAAAGCAACAGAAGAGAAGTGAAGCCACATTTTTTACGAATAAAACTTGAAGCACTTGTACTGTATCACTAAATATGCTTTGTTAAGGAGGCTGTCACGATTTTTGACAACATCTAGCTCTTGTTCTTATGGAGTTTGAATGCACTTCACATTTATTGACAGAAGATTCTGTCAATAAATGTAATGTAATGTAACAACACCCCTGGTAGTGGGAAAGAAACAAATCACATTTTACTGTATTAGATAACACACCATAAACACATTTGATTTAGTGTGAACTACAGGCTTGTATTTATCAGAAAGAACATCTTGTATGTTCACTGACAGTGTGTTCAACTTTTTCCTGGAAGGAGAGCGATGTTTGTAGCACTATGGACAAAACATTTAAGAGTATATGACGTGGAGAATCACAAGGTTTCACAAACACGCAGTAATCGCTGAATGTCACAGACATTTAACTAATGGGACTGTCAAATATAATTTCTTAGTCCAACCCAAGAGGTTCACAAGTTTAGCCTTTGATCTAGAGTAAACCTGTTAAGAGCCTATAACACAGCATCCGAGCTACATGTAGGCTGAGCTATTTGTAGTAAACTGCTGTTCTATGCCTGGTGGACTTTCCGCAGGTGGTGCTCTGTTGTTTTAATAAAAAGAGCCTTTTTGACAGAAAATTAATTGCAAACAATTTTGAAAATCGATTAACCATTTAAATGCATTTATCAAGAACAAACTGTTTCCAGCTTCTCATATGTGAGGATTTGTTGATTTATATTATTGTAAATTGAATACATTTGGGTTTTCAGCTGTAGGTCGGACAAAACAAGGAATGTGAAGACGTCACTTTGGGTTCTGGGAAATTGTGGTGGCCATTTGACATCTTATAAACTAAACAATTAATCAATTATCAAAAAAGCAACAGATTAGTTGCAGCCCTAATTACATAAGCTACTGTATATGCTACCTGTGTAGTTAATTGTCATTAACCTGTGATTTGGGGTAACACTCATTTCAAAATTAGGCAAAACTGGAGAAAAGGCAAATTAAGAAACTCTGTGTAGGGCGACAAAAGAATCCAGTTGATGGTCTTAAATCCAAATGTAGAGGTTTATCATTACAGAATAGAGAGGGGAGATCAATGCTATTACAGTAAGAAACACAAAACACAGCAGCAAAAGAGAGAGTTTGAAATACAATTAAACTAAAATTACATCTCCACAGAACGACCTCTACACTCCTGCCCGATGAAAGTTTGTGCAGAGGCATCGAGGGCCCCTTGCTACATTGAGCTTTTTTCTTCTCAGCCTCTAACCTAGACACAAACCAAAACAGGGGCACACAACCACTGTATCAATGTGTGCACTTCCTGAACCCTCTGGCATTCACTAATGCTTCCAGAGAAACCCCTGCACCATTCAGTGTTGAGCAAACTGCAACTGCAAACAGATTCGGCTGCTGCGTTTTCTATCAGCTCTGTTGCACACTGATTATTATCGAGATATACTGTATATATGACACGGTCAATATGAAGGCTTTAGAATTAAAAAATCTTACCAGTGACAATTCCATAGTTGGGAGCCTCAAGAATTGCGCCATAAAACTGGATGATGTTACGGTGGCTGAGGACACTGAGGATTTCAGCCTAAGCAATGAACACACAAGGAGAAAACATAACTGAGACTTTTCACGATAATGCAGGTCACTATACAAATGTGTCCAAAGAAACAAGACAGCCATGCTAGTGGCAAATGGCAGTTTGAGCTACATGCTAATGTCAGCATGCTCACAATGACAATGCTAACATGCTGATGCTAAGGAGGTATGTTTACCATGTTCACAGTCTTAGTTTAGCATGTTAGCATTTGGTAATTAAAACTAAACTAAACACAAAGTACAGCTGAGGCCAATGGGAATGTCATTAGTTTTGCAGGTATTTAGTCATAAACAAAAGTATTGGACAAATTTAAATGTGGACCTGGTGATGAAAAGTTAAATGTTTGTCATCATGAGTGGGACATGTTTGTACCAAATTTCAGGGCAATCCATCCACAACTTGTTGAGACAATTCACAAAAAAATACAAATGTCAACCTCATGGTGGCACTAGAGGAAAAGGCAGGGGATCACCAAAGTCGGCAGGATTCATCTCTGTACTAATTTTTGTGCTAACCCATCCCGTGGATGTAGATATTTCACAGGATAAGTGAAAACTTTGACCTGCTGGTGGCACTAGAGGAAAAGTCATTAGGAATAGTCTTTAGGATTCATCCTCTGGGAACTATGAATATGCATACCAAATTTCATGTCAATCTATCAAATAGTTGCTGAGATATTTCAGTCTGAACCAAAGTGGTGGACTGACTGACAGGCAGACATTGCCATCCCTAGAGCCATGCCGTTAGCATGGCTAAAAATAAAGTAGTAAGAGTATATATAAATATATATTAATATAACATACTGGCCCAGAAAGATCATTGTGAAACCATTCTTTGAATACACAGAAACCTGACAAAACCAATTCATTTAATTGTAGCCAAACACTATAATTAAATGAACAATTGGTTCAATGTGAAAGGATTACATTATTATTTTCAGTGAACAATCATCTCTCCAACACTTGAGTGAAGTTGAATGGATATCTGTGATCTTTTTACAATTTCATAATGAAAAAAAACGAAGAATAACTTTCTGAACGTCCTATCACAGGCCAACAAATGTAATACAATTTCCCTGAAAAGATCTCAAAGATAATTCTTTCTTGTCTTTAAGACAATGAGCCTGATCTTTCAAAGGGATCTCAAGAACAGTCCCTGCTGTAATTGGGCCAAATACATTCTTTCATTTGGCAATAATGTTTCTTTTGCAGCACATTTCTAAGAGCGGGGAAGTATAATGGCCATGAGTGATGGGTATAGAAGTCACCACGTCCCGCTAAATGGGGTAACAATTAAAATGATTACTATACTGACAATTAAAAAGTATATGAAAAGCCCAGGCAATTATGACTCCTACCTCGTTCTCAATCTTGAGCAGTTTTTTCACCGCCACCTCTTTGTCCCGGGGGATCCACCTGGCTCGGTACACACTTCCGAAGCTGCCATCACCACAGTTCTCGTAGAAGTGGATATCATTGAACTTGATTTGCACGAAGGAGGTGCTTGGAGACGACATCTCATAATGACACTCAGCACCAACTCAGCTTCTGTGGGGGGGGGGGGGGGGNGTCACACAGGGAAGGAAGGAAGTCTGGTTTACTCAACAAAGTCCTCTATGGTCAAAAAAACTTACTCCTGCTGTGCAAGACACTTCAAAGAATAGCTTCACTCTGAAACACACCATTTGAGAGTGTGACTGCAGGTCAGATGAGACTACAGCACGACCCAAAAGGGGCCACTCTGCCATTGGTTGGTTACGAATGTGGTGTCAGTGTGATATCCCTGGTTTTAGCTCTGGGATTTAGTGACCATGCCCTCCTGTTTCTTTCTCTTGCTCCACGCACACTCTCCATCATCAGTACAAGTAAGCAATGAGCTCAGGGTCCAGACTCTGCTTGTATAAGGACGATGGCATGCCTGGTATGCTGTGATCATGCAGCCAAAGTCACAAACCTTTCCAGCATAGTCTACTGTGTTCAGTACAAGTAAGGCCACAAGCAGAGAGAACTGTCTCTGACTGTTTCAAAACAAAAACCTGGACAAACCCTCATATTCTCTTCATCTTTTCAACTAAAAAATTAGCTCCTCCTGCCTGTGTAAAAAGCCATACATGCAGTATTTGTGTAAACTAGGGTTAGAAACGTAATGGGAGTCCACACAGATTGATTATCACATCCTTTTGTTTGTCTGTAACAGCATAAAAGCATCTTGTAAAGAAATAATTCCATCATTACAGGAAATTGTAGCTCTGTTATTGTTCATAGGTTTCCCATTTACAGCTGAGCAATTACAGCTTTTAAAAGGCTGTTACCTTGGTCTTCATTGGGATTGCTATCCATCCCAGCGGGAAATGCCTCCATTGTCACAAAGGGGGGGCCATTGCTTTCTGCTGATTTACTTGTATTCATGCTATACTTAGCCTCGCACCAATCTGCTCAGTGGACCAGACCACAGTATTGTCCAGTCAAGAAGCCAGGGTTACTAGGATATGGTAGCACACCTGCTCTCCCTCCTGCCAGTTCTCAATTAATAGCAAACACTGCTGTAAGCACTGCAACAATAGTAGCCTGATAGCCATATGTCGAACCACAGGTAATCACACAAAGCTAGCAGATAGTATGGTGACCTGTCAGCTTCTATTTCACATCCTTAACAGTCAGCAGCACAGTGATATTTAACCACAGACACATCCAGATGTTGACATCACAATCTTATTTAGTAATCAATGATCCTACAGTGCAGGGTATTGATCATGGTCTGTGTGGCTGAGATTATTATTGGGGCATTTAAGACATAATGCACTGCAAACATCTAACAATATTCAAACCTGAAAAAGCAAAGGGCATAGTGTATCAAGAATTAATACAAGAATTATTATTATTATTATTATTATTATTATTATTATTATGACTGTATCTGTTATAATTACACTGCTTTAAGTATCAGCCCCAAAACAACAGTAAACCTATACAAATATCATGTGTACTGTACATTATGAACCTACCACGAGACTAAAGTGGTCATACACTGTATCTAAATTCTACGCTCGGTCTAACATTAGAAACATACATACCGACATTAAGGGTGAAGTTTTGGGCTTCAGAGCAGCACGTCGCCGGTACGGGTAACACCGGGGCAGAAGATTAACTTTCGGTAAGAGAACCAAGAGTTCCGGGAAGTCGCATGTGACGCTTTTGGATTTCTCTGCTCGGTGGTTTTACTGGTTGCTCAACATCTTCCTGAAGCTGCCAACACTGACTGCACTAGACTCTTTACAGTCACAGATACTGATGACAACAGCTCCCCCCGCTGGACCAAAGTGGGATAGGCTCCAGTGTTGTTTTTCAACACGTCCTGGGACGGTGGTGCTCCATGTGTGGTCCGCGGACCAGTCGAGATCCCCACTAGAATGCTGTATAGGTCCCTTAAATGTTCTGTACTTTGCAATATTAGAAGAAAAAAACTTTATGCACTGCTCTATAGCTTTAATTCTTTGGTCAGATATTCTTTTGTTCTTTCTATTTGGGTTTAATTTTCTTCTCACTGTCTTTTGAACGTGTTTAATTCATTGCACATAGCACTTTGAATTGCCCTTTTTTTTAGTGCTGCACAAATGAACTTTACGTAATCTAGCTTCAGTGTAACTCATTACATTTACTCTGGTGCAATTTTGAGGTACTTGTTGTTAAGAAGGCCTATTTCCATTATGTTACTTTGTAGTTATACTCCATTATATTTATGCATATATTAATATTGTACTTCTGACAGCCACAGTTAATGCTTACATTACAGATTAAGATTGTACATACAAAATACGCTCCCTGGCCACTTTATTAGATGCAATCCAATACAACAGATCTGCCTCACATTCTACATTTAGGAAGATTTAATTCAACTATATGTTTGTTATTGTAGTTGGTGGTGTTGTACTGGACTGCATTATATTGAAACGTGTTTCTAATATTCTTCCCCCATCGTGTTTGTAAATGGGGCATGCAAAACATTACAAAAATCTCTCAATATAAGTTCAGCACCACTGTAAACTGTAACCTGAGATGAGTTCATAATTATAATGTATTGCTTTACAATTGACATTAGAATAGCTGCTTACACATTAATGCACCAGTAATAACTTCATGATATAATATGTAAATATAATACCGAGAACGGCCATTCCACCTACATAATAAGTAACTTTCTTGAGTTTTTCATTACTTTTACATAAATAAAGGTCCCGAATACTTCATCTTCAGTCTTCATTTCAACAGTCTGAGACATATAAGCAACACAGGGCTCACTTATTCTTTTTTTAATACAAACTTTGTCATGCAGATTTAATCTTAGAAATATAATTACAGAATTGTTTCCCAAGTTGTGGAGAATGTACAGTATAAATTGACCATCTGTTTCACTCTCAACAATAAACAAATGATCCCGTGTGTTCCTGGAAATTAATGGTACCAAATGAATGTTTACCCTCAGATAAGATTAAATGCACTTAAGCCTAATTTTGGAATGAGGATTAGACTTCACCAATATTTTAACAACTTTTATTTAATTCCTTAAGAGCTAAATTCAGGAGATCAGGAGTAATTGTAACACTTCTGATTAGAGGCTTCTCTCTTTCTATTGTCCCATATATTGTGCTCCTCTCCTACTCAATCCTCTCAGAAAAAGATATCTTGGACAAACACTGAATGAAACTGGGCGCCTAACTAAACAACTCTGGCACCAATAACTGCATGCTCCAATATACTGGTTCTCAAAACAGAACCTATTTTATTGTACAGCACATTAAACTGCATACTACAAAACAAAACAATAATGACAATACATCGCACAAATACATCTAAAATGTTTAATACTTAAAGCACACAGAAGGTTTTCAGACATTTACTGTATCTCAGACTCCAAAAGACAAATGTGCTTACATGAATAAAATGTCAGACAATCATAATAATTCTTTGCATGCTGAGGTCAAAATAAATATCTGTATACAGTTTACAACACATAAAATTCTCACAAACTTAAATATGTATAAATATTGTTTGATACAAAAGATACGAAACAACTGAATATCAGGAATATCAAGACTTGGCATTTTTAAAGCATCAGCATCACATAGTGTTTACGTCTGAAATGTTAATTTGATGAATGAGGCCCCCCCAAAGACTGTTAATTTCTTCAATTGTCGCTCTTGTTTGACTTGGAGATGATGGCGATATCTACAGCACAGTGTTATGAGAGGTACTTCACCCATCAACAATTACTGTTGTTAAAATATCACAAATTACTGTAATAAAAGGCTTAACAAGTCAGGCAACGGCATCTGAAACAATATCTCATTATCTGATACATCATTAGGTCCTCCATGTGATTGCCTGTGTTGGAGTAAATTCATCCCAATGCAAGCACATGCCATGTAGTGAAGCAGCATCAGAGTGTAACATTTCTGTCCCTGAGTGGTTTCAAGACCTGCGGGGCTCAAGTCCATGAGAGAGCTGAGTAAGCGTCCTTTGGTTGTCGATCACGTTGAGCTGACGAACGTAAGTCCGAACTTCTGGGTGGCTCTTGCTGGCCAGAGGTGAATCTGGACCTGATCAAATTGGAAAGATGAGTAAAAACGGTAAAAAATGTTAAAATTAATTCCTTAAGAATCAACAGATAAAACTGGAGTCGAAGTTAAATGTATTATTTGTTATAAAACCATTTGATATTTCAACCCAATTTTCATGATTACGAAATAAACGTTTGGGATGCACACTTACTGAATGGCTGGCTCCTACAGTATCTCACTATCTTCAGCGTGTTAGCTATCATCCGCTGAAAGACAAAGAGCTATAATCAGCAACTGATATCGACAATTAAATGAATGGCAAAAAAAACATTTACACCAACTGTTAGACGATAATCTGCACCTTCAGAGCCTCACCATTTTCTCAAAATTGACCAAATTGTCGATAAATGTCTTGTTGCCCTCATGAGTGAATGTCATGTCTGGAAAAAAACAAGGAAATACAGTAAGTGGAGTAAGAGCAAAAGGAAGACAAATTGTTTAGATGGTTAAAGCTGTTGAAGAAGCAATTCAGCAACAGAACTGTGACGTACAGGTCAAAACGATGGTAAAGTAAAAATAAACGGTCATCAAATAAACCACTCTGACCTTTGATCAGCAGCGGCATGAAGGGAATGATGGGAGGCTCCAGCTTGGCAACTGTCAGTCGGTATGCCCGGTGGTTCCTGGACGGGTCCTGTGGAAACAATCATACTGTTCTGAGATCTACCGTCACCGCGTTAAACCGATCCATCACGCTGCTAAACCCACACTTGACCAGCTGACAGTGCAAGAATGCTAATTTTCAATTCAGCATATGCTTGGACAGAAAACACTACAACTCAAAGATGGAGACACTTTGAGGTACAGAATGAGTTGTTCCAGCTTACCATGAAGTTTTCAAATTCCACGTAAAACTTCTTGAATTTGCTGGGAAGTTTCTGTAAAAACAGATGACACTAAAGGTTAACTTGCAGTTAGGATAAGAATCATTTTGACTGTGGACAGGTACCCACCTCCCAGGTCTGACTCAGTCTGCACACTGCTGGGTTACTCAGTCCCATAATGACAGCAAAGAAGGCGTTCAGATTCCTGTACTCCTTGCAGCTTAGACAGAAAACATGAAAAGGTAAGTTAGAGCAGCGAATAAACAGAACTGCTAACTGAGTCAAAGAAAACAGAGCGCAGAACAGACAGTGAAACAAGGTCCACTTACTGGGCGGCAATCTTGATGAACTTCTTGAGAAGCTGCACCCTCTTGCTGAGCTGAGAACACAGACAAATCTCTGTGATCACCCAAAACTGGATTTCATTAAACCTCCTCAGGAACAGGTCCAGGTTCACGGTGGTTTTCTTGACCTTTTGCCTCCCAAATGTGTGGTAGATGAGTTCAAGCTGTTGGACACCGAAGAAAAACACAACTGATCTTCTTGTGAACAAAATAGTGGATCAGCAGAAATTAAACCAAACCAAATGAACTTTAAGTTCTGCTATAACATTAAAACAGGTGTAGTATCAAATGGCACCTGGTCTCACAGTCATACCTCATGTACACAGTGAAAAAGCTCCCAGTCATAGGAAGTCATGTGGTAAGCCACATCCTTGGAGCTCATTAACTCAAAGCTGGACATGAACCCTGTAGAAGGACCCTCCTGCTCAGGTAAAGGGGTCTAGAAAACAAGAAAATGCAGCCTTTTATATTTGATAATCATGTAATCTACCGTTTCAGAAATTCTTGTTTTGCAATAAAAATAACAATGCTAAGCTACCAACAGAGGCATATATCTTCTTGTGACATAAAGAAGTAAAAGTAAAAGACAAGACAAGAAGACAGTTGAGCTGCTCATAAGAGTAAATACTGTAGTTTGACTTTACAATAAATATATAAAAACATTAACATTGAATACTGCACATTCACTAGGTTTCTTAAAAGCTAACTGGATTACAAAAGCATGGAAGACAAATGTACAGTATATTATATAGAGAAAGTGTGTATAGAGCGACAGATGTCAGAGATGTACAGCTCTGCATAGGGTTTCAGTGAACCCTCTTTTATATGATATATACTGCATAACGTGTGTTTTCTGGGAGAGATTAACGCACCAAAGAATCCAACTGATCCCTCCGGCAGGCAAACAGCCGCCCGTTAATGCTGAGTGTGGAGAACACTGACACATCATTAGGCTTGAAGATGGATTTCTCTGTGGAACAAAAACATAACACACGAGTGTTTAAAAAGATTTAAATTTGTAATTCCATTTTATGGAAAATGTTGCACACCATCAATTTAAAGTTTTATATATCCTTATCCCAATAAAACAACTCCAAAACACAAAGGAGGATCACACCCAAATCATATGAAAACGACAGTGAGGACTCTCTACTGCCTCTTTTAGCCATGCCAGCATGGCGGTCTGACGGTTTGTCCACCACTTTGGTGCAAATTTGGTGCATATCTCAAAAACTATTAGATGAGTTACGACATTTTGTACAGACATTCATGGTTCCCAGAGGATGTATCCTATCCTTATCCTACAGACTTTGGTGAGTCTCTGACTTTTTCTCTAGGTTGACATTTCTGTTTTTTAGTGAAATGTCTCAACAACTATTCGATGGATTACCATTCAAATTTGGTGCAGACATTCAAGTTCCCCTCAGGATCCACTGAAATAACTTTGGTGATCCCCTAACTTTTCATCTAGCGCCATCATCAGGTCAAAGTTTCCAACTTTAACTGTCCATTTGCACAACTACTTGCAATACTATGACTCTCCCATCAGCCTCAGCTTTGTGTTTAGTGCTAATCACCAAATGTTAGCATGCTTGCTAACACATTAAACTAAGATAGTGAACATGGCAAACATTATACATCAGCTCGTTAGCACAGTCAATGGGAGCAAGTTAGCATGCTGATGTTAGCATTTAGCTCAAAGCACCTCTCAGCCTCACAGAGCCGCTAGCATGGTCTTTTTGAAATAAATATATGTTTCTCAGCAACTGCCTTTTTTAATTGCCAGTGGTATTGGACAACACCATATAGGCCTACCATTATATTATAATATCATACAATCTGTCCTACAAGAGCTCTTTCATGCTACATTATGTGAAAGCTAGTGGCAGCCTGTTTTTTCCTTGTAAAAAACAAGTTCATTGGTTAGAGATAAAGTATATGGCCTCCATGATAATCAACTCCAGGCAAGAGAGCAGGTACAGCTCTGCATTTGTGTATTAACCTTTGATAAGGAGAGTGTGGATGAGTGAGAGCTGCATTAGAGCTTTCTGGCAGAGACAATGCAACATCACTATAGACAGCCCCGTGCTGAATGTTATGAGAAAAACTGAGCTCAGGTTTTTTCACAAGCTGCTTTAAAGGCCATTCTTTAGCACCTACTTTTGCAGCCATTCACAGTTGGCAAATACAAGGCAGATAATTTCTCACTAAATCAGCCGGGGATTAATTAGTATAACACCCTGCTTGGGCTCCCTCTTGTGCCGCCTCCAGTCATTTGATTAACATGTAGCTGCCGCCGCTCTCACCTCCTGCCGAACTGAGGTTGACCAGGAGCAGGTCCTCCGCTGACCCCAGCTTGTCGGCCACGGCACGGATGACCTCCCTGACTGAGGCGGCCACAGGGACACGGATTGTTGTGTAGGTGTGGTCACAGCAGTAGACTTTGAGCAGAACTGGAGGCATGAATCAGAGCAAATATGGGACTGTCAGCAAGAAGGAATGAGGGAGCGGTAAAGCAGTACTGGAAAGTAGTAGAGACAGTCGGATTAATGCTTATGATTAATGATAGTTACAAATCTAGGGGTCACTAGATACATCTGAGGGGTCATGGGTCGATTCACAAGACAGGAAAGAAGAAAAAAAAGAACATATTTATACAGATTTTGTTTATTTTTCTGATTTTCTTGTGAAATCCTGGATAGTTTTACAACACACATTGCTTTATTTAAGGGCGTCACGGGACAAAAAGGTTAGGATTCACTGCATTAAAGCTTCCTACGTTCAGCAATGTTTAATAAAGCATACACTAACGTGTGTGATGAAGAGCTAAAGAACTCTAATGATGACCTGATGAGGTAGGAAGACATTGCTAAATAAAAGTTTCAAATAGCAGATATAATGTAACAGTGACAGACAGCGGCAACAAACCTTGTATCATGCACTGACGCAAACATGACACATCCTTTACTCACTTTCATCATTACTCTTGATGGGCTGACGTTTCTGAAGCTTCTCATCTCCCATACTGAACTGCCGCAGTAGGACTTTGTGCTGTGATGAAGTTTAAGACTCAGGCATCTTAACATTTTCGCACAATACAACAAAATCTACAAATAAACTTTAATTTGAAAGGAAAGGAGTCAGTATCTTACCTTTTTCTGTGAGACTCTAGCATCTTCAGTGCTAAAACATGAACAAATAAGCAACAATTAACCTAGAGTTATGTATGAATGTTTGTTCACCTACCAATTAAACCTGAAGAGAAAGTGATCGCCAGCACATTGCCTTTTAATTATGAGCACATACAGGAGGATCATGGTGACTACAAAATGATGAATACAGAGGGCAAGTTTTTAGATTAAGATTCATCCACCTCACAACCCCTAAAAGACGCTAACTTACTTTCGCTTTACAATTCTCTCCAGTTCTGTTAGTTGATCCCTGAGGGCCGGAATCGCTTTGGCATCGTTAGATACCGCCATGCGAAACTCCTGCAAATAATGAATAAAAAGAAGGTTCAAAAGAAGTATTCAAAGTAAAATAAAATAAAAATCTAATAGAAATGCTAACTTTACATTGATTAATATACTGCATTATTATTGTTATCATACTATACCAAGAGCAGTAGTTATAACAATGGTTATATTGTTCATCTCTATAGGCTGACCTCTAGAAAAGCCACCAAGACGTCCTCCTCCTGCAGGTTGTCTCCATGTACAGCAGCCCACTGCATCACCAGGCGGATCACCCTGCGCTTGTTATTAAGTGTGTAGTCCAGTTTCTCCTGTTCAGAGCCCCGTGAGGCCTGGGCATGGTAGGTGCACAGCAGTTAAAGATCAAAACAATGCAAGTAGAGCTGAGTAGGAAGGGTTTTTTTTTTTTCAGGTCAGTTTCACAGGGGTGCTAAGGAACACTTAACCACATTAGGTAACATAGTGCTGAAAGGATATTGGGCCATCAACACCGGACATAGTTGACTGTTTGGGATGAAGATGCAGTGCATGAGCACAAAGTCATCTAAGGCTGAGTCTGTGACAGAAAAGAAAAAAGAAAGAGAAGTTATGTCAAACACCTGTGAAGCCAGTGAAAGAGCAGATCAAAGAGCGTCCAGAGCCATCAGGCCTTGATCCACGTGGCCCTGTCTCTGTCACCTCTGCAGGCAAATGAAAACCATATGTATCCACACAAGCAAGAGTAATTAGATCAGCTCTGTGATGTGTGGCTAATTATAGATGCAAACAAACAGGTCAGTGCAGAGCAGCAGGCAGAGGACAGAGAAGAGCAACGCTGAGCCAGGGAGAGAGAGAGGAGGAGAGAATAAATACACTGCATAGAAGAAAAACCCTTCACAGTAAATGATCATCATATTGATAGATTGTATTAGATGGCACTAATCTGACGTGCTGAATGGCGCATGCTGAGCAGTACCTGACTCTGTGAATTGAGAATCCAGTCGCATCATTTCGAGGAGGTGCTCCAAAATCTTCTCCGGAGTTCCCAACATTACCTTGTATCTGGAGAAACAGAATAAAACACACTCTTCACTAATCAAGAAACACTGGCTCTTAATGCTTAATGACACGGCTATGGCCCTCGACTGATTTGTGTTACTTGAACGTGTGTCTGTGATTGCTTCATTTGATAACAATCCTATTTACAATCACAGAGTTCTTGGCCGGCTGGAGATTAAGGGGAGTCTGGGCTAAGAGCTGTCAGAGAAGCCAAAAAAGAAATGTAGGGGCATCTTCTCTGTGAAGGAAAATCAACACAGCCCAGCCTCAGTTGTTTTCATTACTTGATAACAACATCCCAAGAGGGGAGCTGCACAAGCTGTGTTGTGTCTTCCCCACTCAGGAGGGAGAACACAGTCTTGACACTCTCATGTGTGAGGAGCGGAGTTGATTAGAGGGCGACCCTGAACAAGTAATTGTGACTTGCCAGGCCTTCTTTTTCAACCAGGAGCTAGGGCCATCATTACCATTAATGTGTCTCTCCATATTACAGCGACCATGGTGCAGTGACAGATGCCTCTATTAAGATAACACTCGTTGGCTGCAGTGCACAGGATTGCTCTCTGTGCTTGTGCTGTCCGCACAGTCATCTGCTGGTCACACTGACTGATAGAGTCCAGTATTCACCAGGCACTTTCAGTGTTTTTAAAGATAAGGCTGGTGATATTTTATATTTTTTCATATTATCAACAAATTCCATGAAACACCAAAAACAACAAAAGTCTTCTCTGTTTAGCCAAATATTGATGTATCTTATTCCTCTGTGCCTCAGAGCTCCACTCCAGAAACAGTTAGAAACATATAAAATAGCTACACTGATTTTGAGTCAATCCCACATACATACAGTAAGCTCTGCCATAAAATATCACTAGAGCACCAAATGTGTATTAATCCACAGCTGAAAATAGTCCCCAACAAATACACAATTTACTCCTTTTTGGGTAACATTTGCTAAAAACTACAGTGTCCAACTGTTAAAAGAAATTATTTTATAATTATTTTTTAAAGATTATCATCTACAGTAGGAATGAATGGGCTCGGAGCCACAGACAGGGTGGGGAAGTCAGAAAGTATTGACAGATGGATAACACATTGTTGGTAGGTACATGAGTAAGTATTTACATTTGTTGAAAAAAAATACAACAACCACACCTCATACAGGATTTTAAAATTACATCAGACTGCATAGATATCTTAAAATAGCATGAATAATTGCATAGCAAAAAGGCGAGGCAGTGTTTTCAGTCATCATCCATTTTTTGAAGTTTGTTTGTGGCCAGGTTTACATATGGTTACATAAATCTGACTTCACTCGTAACAAAGTGTAAAGTATACAGTCACCTGCAGTTTATTATATTTTGCTCTCTGGCTCAGAATAGTTGTTAAACTGCTGACTAGAACTGCATTTGAGGTAATAATCTTAATGGCAGCACTTTACTTTAAGTCCCCCTATTAAGCATTTACAAGCAGGATATAAACATTTAATACATGGTTCATAACACACTATAATGTATTTAGATGCATATAGAAGGGCATTTTTAAGTATTTATTAATGTACAGTATTTGTCAACAATTATAACTTCTCCTATGATGAAATATTTTATATTACTTAACTGTGTTTTACTATATTGTCATTCATTGTCTTTTTATACACCGGCCTCCACTTATAGGTGCCAACAGGAGTTATAGTTATAGTTAAAAAAACACTTATACCAGCTTACAACGACATTATAGTGTGATATAATATTGCTTATAATTGGTAAATCGGGGAACTTTAAAGTGTTGCCATTTTAACACCTGCCAGACAATTAGAAATTAATATTTTCACACACTGGATTTAAACCTTTCCTGTCTATAAATGAAGCTCTGCTGTGTGAAGTGCAGTGGATTGTGGGTTTATTTACTTGTAGTGGGAGGACGAGGCTCCGTGGCTGGAGGTTCGACTGCTGCTGAGACTCTTCTCTAACACCAGAACATCCTGACCGTGCTCCTTTAGACGCACCGTGTTGGCCTCCACGTCCTTCACACAAACACAAACACACACAGTGTATACACATAATGCATTTTAATATACAGTATGAACTAGAAGCTGTGCAAGTTGATGAAGACACGTGATCAGATCGAGAAAGTTCAACACAATGAAACAGGTGTGATTGTGTTTACAATACACTGGAAGGTTGTATGTAGTTCAATCTGAGCCTATTTCTGTTTTAGTGGATATGAGCTGTCTCTTCCACAACTAACTGAGAATGGCATGTCATAAACTGAACACAATGTTTACACCATCACCTCAAAATTGCAGAGAGGTTTGACTCCCTAAATCAAAACTAGCTGTCATTTTCCGTGCTACAGAGACAGTGGCGTGACACTCCAGTGTACAGTCAGCAGCCAACCACGCTAACCTTAGCAAGCAGGAGGTTCAAACAAAGTTCCTGACAATGCAATAACGGCAAATTGTATTTTGTGAGTCTTAACGCAGGCCATGTCTACTGTGGTGATTGTTGCTTCATAAGAGATGTGAAATGATTTAAATTAGAGATTTAAAAAAAAAAAAACATACTACTCAATAAGTTCTTTTGTCTTTTTTTTTTTTTATACGTTTTTTTCCCAGTCACTGGATTATTTCTCAGTATTATTGTTGCAAATATACAGTATTACACCCCTACTTACATTGTGTGCAGACAAACATTGTTCAAACACGCACAGCTCTACTTGAAATTCTAGACGTTTCTGAAGATAACAAGATATCAGCCTGAATTTTGGGGAAATGTGTATAAAATAATGCACAAGACAGGTGGTATATTTCTATCTAATGGAACGACAACAACCATAAAAAAGCAGTCTAAATAATTCAGTCAGTATACATGTTTATATAGCTTCAATGAAGAGCCAATACAGAACGTGAAAGTGATGCGGTCAGACAGTGTGAAATAAGATGATTTTAACAACCTTAAAGCCACTTAAGGAGAAACAAATGTGGTCATTGTATGTTGAGGGGTTTATAAAAGGGTTATAAAAATATTTCATTATTTTATTTTTTCATATTCATGCCATTTAGAGCTCCCATTCACCATTCAGTACCATTCACATCCCAGTTCATACTGTCAAATCTCTGCTGCTGTATTTCAGCCTGAACAGGAAATCCATGATGTCGTCAGAGATCCCAAGTTTTCCACACAACAAGTTTGCATCCACAGCTAATTAAACCCCAAATCTGCCTTTTTATGTCTTGCTTGAAGTAAGTCATTATCAACATATTTCATATTTAGCAGGATGGCTAAGCTAATGGGTGCAGAGGGCTGGAGTACTACCTCAAAGGACACATTAAATAACTTTTATGGCTGCATTACTGAGAGTTAGCCAACAGAGGGCAATAGTGCTTCTTTAATGTTACCGTAAAAGCATCAATAGATGTTAAACAGAAGCTCACCCTCAAAATCCTGTTGAAGTCCTCCTTGTCTACTCTCAGGAAGTGACAGTTGTCATCTCGCAGGACAATGGAGGCAGCGCGAGGGGCGTCATTGACGAGTGCGAGCTTCCCAAAGTCGTCTCCTTCATGAAGAGTGCAAACAACACCCTGCGCAGCACAGCGTACTGATCAGTTACTCAATGCCCTGGTCAGAGCTACATAATCAGATTTGATGCTTTTAGAAAAAGTGATCTCATCTGGAGAAACACCTACTTTTCCATAGATGACAACATTGACCGAACCCTTCAGAATAATGTACCATGATGTGCCCTCCTCCCCCTGACTGAACACTGAGAGAGAAAAGAAACAAAGAAAAGCTTTGGTAGTCTGATATACCCTAATCTGGGATTTGTTGGATTAATTCTGACTCTGTGATGCATTTATAAATTTGTTTGGCATCAGCTTTTTGACTTGATCACTTATTTGTTCATATTACTTACACACTGTTCCTGCTTTGGCATGGGACTCAAAGATCAGCACTCCTGCCAGTTCTCTCTTTACCTGTGCAAGCAGGGGAGACAGATTCATAACTCAGGAAGATCGATATTAACACAAATTCCTTTTACTTAGTAGTAAAACAGGGAGCAACCAGACAGAGTACAACACCAGGCAAAGTTTTACTTTCCTGCTAGTCAATACCCCACTGATGTAAAACAGATTTTCCTAAAATTGAATGCGAGTTAAAGCCCATAAAAAAAGGCCCAAAGTAAGTACAGCAATTCTCACATAACTTGTCCCAGCAGCATTGCCAATTATGGATTTTACTTGCAGAACATGTATCCAAACATCTATAAATATGTGATGATCAGTACTGAGATGACTACACACGTACGTGTGTGTGTGTGCGTGTGTGTGTGTGTGTGTGTGTGTGTGTGTGTGTGTGCAGTTTGCATGCTTGCATCTTTTCCTTCACTATGACCACTCTGATCTTTAACATGACAAGAGTCTGAGAAGCTGAGCATGTTCCTTACTGCCACAGGAGACAGAACCTATTTTAATGTCTGCACAGTGACAACCTGTACTCACTGTGGTGGATAGGTGAGATAAGGCCTTTATATGGAGCAGCTCTTCATAAATGATCTCCAAATCATCTGCTGTTCTTTCAGAAGGACTGGAAAACAGGAAATATATAAAGAAATCAGACAACCTTCACACTAATTCACTTTATTTAATATCGCTTTAGAGATTATTGCTTTAGAGCCGTACCGTTTCCTCAGAATCATCCTCATGTGGGCGTCAGGTCCAATCTGCGAGAGGAGGAGCAGGGTGTCCTGCAGCTCCTCTTGGCTCTCCTTCCTCTCCTCCTCGCTGGGTAAAGGGGCATCCTCCTCCTCGTCATCCAGGAAGCGGTAGAAGAGGTACTTGTCCTGGAAGCTCAGCTCCTGGTCCACTGCATCACAACAACACAACACAGACAGCAGGGCTTGAATTTAACATCTCTGCTTCACACGTTTGAGTCTGCAGACACAGACATCACACAGAGTCTCACCATGGTTGAGAACACCTTCTTCCAACAGCACCTGCCACATGCCCACAGCCTGAATACGAGAGTGGACGCATGAGCTCTGCTGCATTTGCCAGTCAACCAACTCTGTCCCCACGCAACACTGCCTAGGAAAGACACAGGTCTATATAAGATCTTACACAAGGCTGAGCAGTTATGTATGTCTGTTTTGTGTTTTATTAATTGACTCTGCCTGTTCTTGTTTTTTTGTTTCTGTTGTTCTATGAAACTGTTATCAGGGCATTGCCATAAAAGAGCTTGTATGTTCAGCCATTGTATTAATCTTGGATAAATTGAGGTTAAACAAGCACTAAGGTGTTACATTCTCACGACAAACAAAATATAACTATATTGTTTCTTGATCAAAGTAATGACAAATGTATTACTGGCGCATGTGGGAAAAATAAAAGACAACATCATTGACCTAATTTACCTCATACGTATTTAGACACAGGGCAACATTAGCATTCATTTGAAATTGTTGTTTCTGTGTCCATCTGGCGAATGTAAGTCCAATATTCACTCTCTTTTAGCTCTGTTTTTGGTCTCTACCAACTCCTGAGGGAAATATCTGGCTCTTTAGCTGCTAAATGCTTCACTAACTGTGTCTGTCTGCCGTTTGGTGCTGGGCAGGTAGCATGCAGTGGGTTTTTAGAATTGTTGTTTTTTTGTTTCGTTTTTTTGCGGTGAAAACACAGTAAAGTTGCAGTCCAGAAAACAAAAAAGAGCTGCAGAGCCGGGTGATAATTCTCTGCAGGTTCATCACTACAAGCGACCCCTTTCACATTACACACAGTCATTTGATCCATTGTTAATAAAAAATATGAATTAGTGCAGCTTTAAGTTAATGCTGTCATGAATGTGTTTTAGATTGCCTGTATGAAAGTTTTGGTCCAGAAGCCAAAAGACTTGTGAACAGATGAGAACACTATTGGCCAGCTATGGATTGGCCACTGCCATTATCCCTTGTGTTATTCCAAATGTTTCTCTTTATTTTAAACTTTACATTATTATATTTGTATTTTAAGATTGTTTTCGTGTGTATGAATAAATTGTTTGTTTTTATGTTTGCAAACCTGCTTGCCTCACATTGGCCGCTGAGGGACAATTATAGTATATTGAATTGAATAATCTTCCACAACTGTCAAAAAAATTAAGATGCCAACTAACCTGTACGTCTTCAAATGGTACTTCCTGTCCCTGATCATGTGCGGCGCCCTGGAGAGGATGGCGTTACGGAGAATTTTCCCCGCCCGCAGGATCCTCTCAGAGGGAACCTGCACAATAGAATTCAAGTTAAAGCTCAGCACTACAATAGAGTCCTACTGAGTACCTGCCACAAAAAAACAGGTCATGACTGGTCCCTACATACAGAAGATGACTGAGTTTACTACCTGAGAAATGCATTTAAGGTGGGGTTTGGCTGGACTTTCAATGAATGACTTCTGCAAAATAAAATGAAACAAAATATAAGAGGAATTGAAATAAAATGATGATACAAAACTCAACATGACAGAAATTGGCAATAAAATACAACAGGGAAACAACAACATGTCAGACAAGTCAAATAACGGGGTGTTTTTCCTCTCGCTGTGGGCCACAGGATGTCTTCCTCACTGCTACTGTGTGACTCACAGTTGACATGTGTTTATTAGCTGTCAATTTTAATTGAACTATTGTTTTTCAGTTAAAATAATAGTCTGTTATCAGAGTCTTGACTGATGCATTCAGTTGCTTAAATGGGACACAGATATTGTGCATTACTGTACGGAAGTGTGGTTTTTTTTTTGTTGTTGTATTTTTTTTTCCCGCCGAGGCCACGAGGTCAGCTGCGGGGCTGTGACATTTAAAATGCATTCTGTAAGCTTCAGAGAGCAGAGTAACTCATGCATTTATGTGGAGGCTTTAAAGTTCATCATTTATTTATAAGAAAATGTGTCCACTCAGTACCCAAAGAAGCTGGGCTTTCATACTTATTATTTATATACGTTAAAGTAAATTAAAGCTGTGTTTGTTTGTTACATAACGAGAAAGCAAGCTATGGGTTGCAACAATCTTGTAGCCATGTTGTGACTAAACTCGGTGTGAGACAAAGCACAAGGCACCATAAATCTGCAGGAGTGCCACGTTATGAACCCAGGGGTCAGGAAACAACAACAGGGGAAAGGTGGGGCGGGAACTCTTATGGATGGAGACGAAAGCTCCAGTCATCTTGTTTATATTTAGACCAACTTTAAACAAACTTCACATTCCACGCCCATTTCTGATGGAGGGGTGAGTAACGGTAAAGGATGCTGTTACGTCAGGCAAAAGAGAAGCACAGAATGAGTTACAGCCAAGGTTTAACTCGCTGCTAAACAGAGTGTTAACAGTAATACTCTGCTAGACAGGAACAAGGCCAATAAACCAGCTTTGTCTCACCCTCACAGCCTCTCTCTGTCTTTCATAACATGTGGTAACAATAAATCATATAAATAATTCATGCGTGTGAGGCAAACTACCTTATTCTGATGTTTGGAGACTGAAACAAATGAGTTGTTGCTTATGTTCTCTTTGTCCGGCATTCCTGGTGGGGGAAAAAAAAGAGAGTACGTTTATAAAGTGACTTAGGATCTGTGACAAACAGATCACTGAAAAGAGCGTCCTATATAGAGAATACAGAGCCCGGTAGGTCCATGTGAAAAAAATGTGTAAGTTTTAATACCTGAGCATACCGTAATGAGCAATTTATGTTAAGTTTCCTGTAGCAAACACTAAAAGTAAGGTAAATACAGAACAACAAAATCATGTTTTATGGTATGTATAAACACATTTAGTATGACTTTAAAACAATGAATATACTTTACAGTCTTTATACTATGCTTAATGTGCTTTTTTCATATTTCTAAAGTGGTTGTTGTGGCTAAAAACAAGAGTGTCCTCAAGCTTTGTTAATTATCTTCTTACATTTTTATGCAAAACAATTCAGACTCTCCTGTAGATCCACTGTTTGAATCTCCAGATCAATTATCTCTGGTTTAAATGTCAGATCATGCATGCCGACATTTCCTATTTTAGTTTATTCCCCTTTTAACTGTTTTTTTTTCTTTTGCAATCAAATAAATATACCCATAACTTTATCAGTAGCTATTCTGTATTTGTTCATTTGTTCATTTTATCTTATTTCTTTCAGTGATTATCCTATTTAATTTTCAATTATTGTTCTGACATTATACGTTATTTTATGTCCTTAAACACATGCTATTAGACTATATTACTCTGGGGTTGTGGTTGCTACTGTACAGAGCAAAGCAGCAAAGTGATGTAAGGATGGAAATAAATGAGAAAATGTCTTCCCAGTGTTTTTATTCTATGTCCAGAGGGTGTGGTTATTTCTCAGCTTTAAGCTTGTACAGTACAGTTCCCCTCCAGGACAAATAGAATAATCAGACAGAGCTGCTCAGTCACAACTGTATCTGCAGGGAAAAACTCAGCTATTCTTAGACGTGTCTCTCAGATTGCTGATGCCACAAAAACAGATACAGAATCCACACAACACATAGAGAGTGGGACATAGCTAGAAACGTACGCTTGTGGCTATACATCCAGGAATAATACTCCAGCATCTGTATCAGTATAACTTTGTTCACAATGCTCTGTGTAATTCCTGACTACTTTCAATTCCTGGTTATGTTGTAAAGATTTTTTGTACTGTTACCTTCATGTTGCATAACGCGTGTTAGCATTTAGACCACCTAACCGCTGGGCAAACAATGTCCAACAGGGAAAATAATAATGGAAAAGTTGGAACAAATACAATCCATCATACAAAATATAAACAAGAGGGTGAACTGCTGTCACTACTTTTTTAGTACAGGGTCGGCAATAAATTCAAGGTTATTAATGATAACTGTTGCAGGCAAAGGTTTGAGTACATCAGAAACATTCGTGAGCACTGGAGTAAACTGGATGTGAGACCACAGTAACAAAAGTACAATCTTCTGAATAAAGATTCAGGTGATAATTCTCTATAGGTTCACCACTACGAGCGACCCCTTTCACATTGTCATTTAATACATTGTTATAATAATATCATTTATAGCTGCTTTAAAGAAGAGTATCATTTTGGTGTCTGTCATCTTCTTACACACTCTTGGACTGCATTTCTATTTATATGCTGCGGGCCTGTATAGAAACTGTGATTGTTTATTGTTTTTTTGAGAAGAAGTTACCACAGCTGTCCATCATTGTATTTGTGATGCTGCCATGCTGGCCTATGTGGCATCACGCCACTCATTAAAGTGTCACATCAGTTCAGTCACATCAATAGGAATGCAGTGTACAGTATGCATGTGAGATGAATCCAAGATTAGACAATTACAAAAATCTAAAATGCAATTTGGTGGTAAAAGATTATTTGTAGTATGTCAGAGTTGAGAGCAAAGTGTTTCATTTTATTGAATAACTAGTGAAAACCAAGTGCTCAGGTAAAGTGGTTCTGAACGCACGACAGGAGTGAATGAAAGAATGCTGCCTTTAAACTGTTAACACCAAAGTGCTGAAAAAGCACAGTGTTGTTGGAACTAAGTAAACTATTTAAAACATGTTTAATTAATTTAACTTAGCCACTAAAGTTATAAAACCACTATGCTGCTGTGGCTGTTGCTGAACAGGAGACTGCATCAGCCCCCAGTCTTGGTGTATTCATGCATACTGTGCATACTGTAAATACTGTGCATACTGTAAATCTACTACTACTCTACCATATACTGCAAAAATACTCTGCTCTTACAGTGCTGCTCCATAGCACGTAACAGTGATGAATACTAAAGCAGACTCATTAACTTTTAAAAGCAGCCCAAACGGCTACTGTAGTTAATCAAATGCAAATTTTAGGCCAAGTGAGTTCTTCAAAAAGCGCTCTTAGTTTGGAACTTACAAAGTGTCTATCATTTATGAACTCTTTAAAAAATACATACCATTTATATACAGTGAAGCTACTGCAAGTAAGCCAACAGACTCGATGGATTTTCTCACTGCACACTGCTGCATCATGTTTTATGGTACATGACTTTGAAGCAAGTTAAGTGATCTGTTTGAGCAAAGCTACGTCAATATTGAGTTAACTTGCAACAGAAAAGCATAAATAAAAGTATCAGCCTTTATCATAATGCAATAGGACAAAGGAGGGCCGGACAATAATGGAATTAGGCAGACAAAAATATTATAATATATTACATACATCACATATACAAAATAAGAATCCATGTTGTGTTACACTTCCTGAAAATTGTTAAATCTCTTTATACAAACGAGTGGAAAATCAAAGAGTTACTTCTGGGACTCTTTATAAAGTAAAGTGAAGTAATTTACTGTGAACAATGTTAGGAGTTCTTCATCTTGATAAATTCTTACATTGAAGACAATCTGCATACAAACCTTGAAATACACCAAATTAACTTTATAATTTCAATTTAGCTTTCTCTTATAAGTACCTTTATATCTTGAGTAACTGATATGAAAGCAGCTGAAAGTAAACCAAATGCATTGCTGTACCTGTTTCTGATGATAACACTGTCACTGAACATCCTACCAAACCATGTGCACCAACTGCAACATTTGAACCTTTGGGAACGCCTGCACTGTGATATTTTACAGCCAAATGTTGTCTTGAAGATCCTGTTACAATCAAATTTAATTCAAAGTTCAAAGAATGGCCTGTACTGTGTGAACGTTAATACAACAACTAACACAAACTGTGACAAACCTATGAATGAAATGCGTGATTGCTGAGTCCAAGCCACTCAGAAAACAGATAAACAGTAACTGAGGGCTACTTACTGTCGGCACTACTACCACTTTCCATCACACCATAGGGTGGGGCGAGCAGTCCAGCCATGCACTGATGATATTTCTATAAAAATAAAGAATATACAAGAACAAATAAGTCATAGAAGTGACAAGAAATGATCAATACTGTGGTATGTAGATGTGTCAATCATAAGAAGACGGCAGCATCGTAAAGACAGTAGCAGTGTTGTGACTGGGTAAAGCAAACTTTGTCCTCGTGTCTCATCACATTATCAACTTGGCCATGGGAGGCCAAGGTAATGTCCCATGGCCAAATGTGTGTGAGGTAACGCGCTGTAACTCAACAGCTGTCATTCACAGCTGGTACTTCGGATAAATACTGAGATTTTAACTGTTCCAGTTTTACCACATATAGTATCACTGATCTGATTTTTGAACTCAGCTTTTAAACAATTTGTCAAGTAAACTGATGGTTCAAGATTACGTTGTGGTTAAAGACAAACAAAAACTGATTATGTGCCAAAGCAACTACGTTCTAAGTCAATAAAAAGCTGATTGAGGACCACTTAGTGACCGGCCAATTCTCTCTACTTTCCTATCTTCTGGTCAGAGGAGACTGAACGAAAGCTAGAACTATAGAGCCATTTGTTCCTGGATGGTAATGTACTCTCAGAGGTCATGTTGTAAATTCAATTCTACCCTCTGAAGTCAGTTAATCACTTTAGCAACCCTTTAGGGGCATACAGCTTTTTCCCTCAATTAAGAACCGGTTTAGAAATGCCTCAGTGACCTCAGGTTTTGAAAGCATTTGACTCAAAAATGAGGATTGACGTGTTGCTCATTAAGATACTAAAAGATATGTCAACTAACACCACATTTAGATTATCAAAATGTGTCTTTAGTGGAGAAGATTTTGTTTACATGCAAACAAGAGTTTTAATTATTCAAAGCTAATCAAAGCAACCAAACTAAAGCCTTCAGAGTCACTTCAACAAGCACATCTGTCTTTGTTGACAATTAATGGATTTAGGATTAGGGAGGAGCACTTAAACTGAGCAGCACATGAACAAATGAACTCAACCCCTCTGAGCCAATAAAGCCGCGCTCCCTGAGGGGCTGAATCCAGTACGCAGGGTGGAGGTGTTGTTTTAGAGGAGGATTAGGACAATTGGCAGGTGTGTAAAAAGCACTCAGTTTCTATTATGTTAGTAATGATGTCTCTGACTCTTATGACACACAATGCATTTGTTTCCATAGATTATTTTTACAACCTCCAGCTTGCCATTAAGTCACTGACTTTTCAAGAGTGATGTGTATTAGCATCTATTTCTGAGCTGAAACCATTAATCTATTAGTCAATCAACAGAAAATTAATCGCCTAGCATTTTGATAATCAATTCATCCTTTAAGTCATTTCTGAGATTTCCCCAAATGTCTAACTATTCCTTTAAATGAATCAGTCAAATTCTTCACACACTGGCCTTTATCATTTTAATCCCAGAAGACTGTTAAATCATTTCACACATCACCTGGAGAGATAAAAAACTGCAGATATACTGGAACTGAGACATAATGTTATAATAAATACATAAAAGGCGTTTCTGACAATCCCAACTTAAAGATTTACAAGCCTTGCTTATAAATAAATCTAAAGAACTAAATGTGCTCGCCATGTTCCCTTGAAACGCACTTCATGTCACAATAAAACAACCATTGGGTGTGATTTGTGCAGCTTCCCTGTAGACTGCCACTTTATAACCATAATACTGCCAGAGATGTCCTTATCATCTATTATCCCCAGCACTAGAGGGAAGACAGACCGGTGCATGCTTTTTAGGATCACTAAGTTGTTACTACACATCAGCATTTACTGACAAATGGACAGTCAATAGTCATAAGCTCCACTGGGACTCACAGCCAGCTCTGCACAGAACATCCACTGTGGTATTAGTGGTACAAATGTTTCTGACTGCATACAACGTGTAAAGCAGGGATAGACCTTTTGCCGTATTTGACTGGGTCAAATAATCTGTCACGACTTGACAGCACAACGGTTTAGTCAGACAGCTCATAGCGTCTTATTCAACCCTGTCTCTTACGAATGATTGTGTTATTTTTATAAGCTGATTCCATCACATTAGAGGAGATTATGCTCGGTTGCTTCAAGCGGATTTAGGGGTTACAAACACTTCCAGAATAAGAATGATGATGTTTGAAGTGATGTGATCAGACGGGTAGGTAGACGCGTAGGAGTCTAAATCGCATCACATCCATGACTCTGGGAATAAAAACTAACTTCCAATAGAGCAGAGGTCTTTGACCCCAAGGGTAGCTTTAAAGGGCCCCAGTGAAAAATGTCAACCTGACATAAAGAGTGATACAAAAACATTTGGACATAAAAAAATATCTTCAAATGATCAGATACACTAAAGAATTATGTTAAACGCAATTAACTATTTGCAAGTGCACAAGCTCTTGTTTTAAGTTGTCATATAATCTTTTAGGACTTTTTCAGAGTGGATTCACAGCACAACAACACTCTGTGAGACAGACTGCCACCACTGCATGTCCCCACAAGACAGACTCCAGTGGCAGAAGAAGATCCCACCCAGGACGAAGAGGATTAAGAAGAAGAGAAGCATCTCCATACTGAAGCAGACATTTGTTTGTTTTTTTGTTATCAGTGTGATGCCACAGATGACAGAAAAAAATCTTTACATTTACAAGAGTTATGCATCTCTACGTTTTTAATATATTTAAAATCAGGTTTTTCTAGCTAATTAATGTCATTTGTTGACATTTGGCTGTCAACAGAAAAACTGTTTTGTAGTCTGTAGACCATAAGAGCTGTAAGGGGAAGAGATTTTTCAATATTTCTATAGTTAGGTCAGGCAGACATTTTTACAAAAGCAACCTGAAAATGTTAGTGTGGACATATGTTGTTGTCACATTTAACAGCTTTCAAAAATTCCCTGGCTAGTGTGGTCATAGTTCCTGAACATGGCAGCATGTAGGTGCTTTCCTGAATGATATGACTATATTGTGTGGTTATGTTCTGGCCATCAGTTACAAATATTCCAGCTTTATTTCTAAGAAACCACATTAGCCACCAAATGGCTCTAAATCCAGTACCCATCAACAGCAACATGACAAATGTGCCAGTCAGACACGTGAATCAGAGCTGAATTCAGGATAACTAATCAGTCAACGAGTCACTGCACCGTCATTGCTAAATTCATCCAAAACTGACCCAGAATCCGAAAGTGAATCGATTTAAAAGGCTCAAACAGGGTTCTACAAAGCGTAATCTCTAACTTTATCCCACCATTTTAAGCTTGGTGACTGGATGTTTGTTACTTTACTCATTTAGAGTCTTGATTGACTTCTGTCAGTTTAAGTGTCTTGTACCTTTAAGCATTTATCAAAGATCCAGATTGTTCTTATTTCTGCTGCTCATTTTAAATAATGATGACTCAAACAGAAAAATGTCAAATTCATCCAAAAAGTGCTCAAACTGCCAGACCACTGCCGGCCACGCAATGCCGTAATGGTCAAGATAAATGGGAGCATGTGGCTGTGCTGTGGCGCTGGCATTAGAAAAATACACTGAATAGAACATGAGTGTCTCAAACAAGACACATTTTCTGGCTGACAAAATAGCAATATTTGCAAATGCTGAACATATTTGGCTCTATAATTACAGGTAACATGAATAACATCCACAATTGGCTAATGACATTTTTTGATAATTTTGAATAAACAGTGATATTTCCTGAAACATAATAAGTTCACGCAGTATACAGACATCTCAGAGTGTATTAAGAGTATGATCCTGCATTCATCACCATACAGTTTTTATCCTAACATAAAAGGGGATTTAGAAATGTCTGCAATAACAGATGTGCCATTGTGTATACCTCCAGTGAAGTCAACTGTTGCTATGCTTTATAGAGCCCACAGATCTTATCAGTCTTATCTGTGTCATAACAACAGATCAGTGACGATATTAACCAAGTCATCTCAGTGTATTCTCAGCTCAAGCTCCGCCTCTGTCTTTCACGCTTGAGCATGTTATTGCATTGTGAGCATCAACGTGCATGAATGCTCTGCTGTATTTTGAATAACTCACCCCCAGATTATATAATCTACATAGTGCAAACTGTTCTCAAAGATTTATTTAACTGATTATTCCGAGGCACACTTCGGGCCACTTGGGGAAACAATTGGGGGAAAGCCCTCCCAAGAGTTTCACTTCACTTCCGCTCAGTTAGATTTCCTCCTAAACAAAAACAGTTATTAACAATATAATATAAATTCAAAATGTTCATACTTTTTGTAGGAATGAAATTACAAAATTTTACTTTTGACATTTGGATTGCAAATTCTGAATTTCCAAATAGTTCTGCAACATCAACAAGAACTATTCTGCACAAATTTCTATCCAGCACTTTCTCCATATATTATACAATGTTTCTCATGCAACAAATGCATTGGATTGTTGAGAAGTTTGGCAAAGATTACCTAAAGATACTACCAGCGTCCCATGCAGCCTATTCTTGTTGTTAACGACTGGACGGTCCTCCACACCCTCTTAATCCAGGCGTTTAAGAACAAACACTCCAAGCATGTAAGTCCATCTTTAACAGTCCCAGTGTGACACAGTAGTCATGGCTCATATCCAGCATGGTCCAACATGATCCAGCAGCTCCGTCACCACAGCCTGCTCTCTGAGAGCAGAGTGAGCAACCTGTGTCAGCCCAGCAGAGAGCCAGTCAGCGGCTCCTTCTGAGCAGCAGTTGCTTGGTGATTACTCAACTCCAGTCAGTGAGCACAGAGGAGAGCATGGTCTCTCTCTCTCTCTGTCTCTCTCTCTGTCTCAAATTCAAATAGCTTTATTGGCATGAATGTAACAGTGACAATATTGCCGAAGTGTGAGGTAATAATGAGATTAAAACAATATTAATAATAAGAAGAAGAATAAAATTAAAATTAAAATAAAAAGGTACAATTATCTCTCTCTCTCTGAATTCAATTCAATTCAGTTCTCTCTACTAATAATAAAAAAAATATATGTATATATAAAAAGATTACTTTCATCAACTTACAACCCTTCAGGGAGACATTTTCCTCCAGCAGAAGTTAGCTAAACTTGTGAATTTTCCTTTGTGCATTCAATCCAACCCTGAAATGTACAGACAGTACCAAGCAGTATCATGTTCCTATCACTGAGCTCCTTCCTCTCAAGGACAGAGACCAGATGAAGTCTTATCTTTGACCTTGTTACTTATCAAAGCCACAAGACAGCTGCATTGAACTCCCTTTTAATCACATTGAAGAGCTTACAATATGAATATCTCCCAACATTAAGTTTTAAAGTAAAAGGTGTGTCTAATGCATGTCTGGCAGTTAAATAGTTTGACATACACTGTTTGTCTCATTATAAGGATGCTTTAATTAATAATTGATGTGGTCATTCTCGCTTTGGTTGGTTGTTGCAGTCTGTGGCTTTAGTATAAAGATGTTGTTGTTTCATATTGTGAATTTGATGCCTGACGAAGGTTCAGGACCGAAATATTGAATCTCTAATAAAATGGACATTTTAATGGGTTTTGTACATTCCTTTCCATAAGTGACAAGCAGTCATACCACATGTTCGGTGTCTCCTGATGCCTTAAGGAGTATTTTGAAAATCAATAAAACCATAACCTTATACATGGCACTTGGTGTTCACTTTTATTTAACTTTCTTTCTTTATTTTGTTATTTCTTCATTTTCTTTTTATCACATTAAGAAAAGGTGAAAACGTCAAAAACATGAGTAAACAGCCATCTTACTTTTTTCGAGTCAAGGATGGATGGATGGATGTAACTAAGAAACAGAGAGATGGAGCTGGAACAAAGGCCAAACAGGTGTAGATGTGTCACAAAATCACCATCATGTCAAATCTGACTCCCTGTCACTTTACACTCCCGACTGACAGAATAGACCAAAACAGCTTGGCCGTTACAATTTCAGTAAAACCATGTGATGGGAAATAATGTCTTATTTTGGACATTGGTCATCCTGAATTTGATGGAATAAAGGCTAATACTGAACAGGCACAAATTTAAGACAGGGCAAATTCATCAAATGTATTTTGGACGTCATTATGATGGACTGAGGCAAGCGGAGGCAGTGGAAAGAGAACATATTCCATTTTCCGTCTTTACTCCCCATGACAGTAACAAATTTGATTTACAGTTTTTTTGTTTGAATTCAGTTTAGTCAGCTCCTCCATGTTGCGGTTTAACTTGAAGATGCAGGTTCAACCAAGCAAAAAGAAAAAATATATTTGTCTCATGTGCAAACGCATAAACAAGGCAATGATATGGAAGACGAAAGCTGAGAGAAATCTAGCTTGGTTGCCAGCTGAATAATTTTAGTTGAGCATTGTTCTTGTCTTGTCTTGTGAGTTTACAGTTGGTGTAACTCATAATTTTCATCCCAGATCTTTCTATCTCATTGATCTAATTTCCTCTAAATCTGACTGAATTCTGAAATAAATCCTGTCAAAGCAGTTAAAACATGTCACTTTGTGGACTGATTCTGCAAGTTGCAGTTTTCATGAGTCCTGCTTCATTTTACAGGTCAAAGTCCAGATTCTGGGCTTCTGATGATGTAACGACTCTGTGGGCAGAGATAAGGGAATAAAACAGGAATGTTGTGATATAATCTTCCTGCTCTTTCTGTGCACATATCCGCTGTGCACTTGCAGGGACTCTGGCCCTTGATGTGGCATACTTCTTGGATGCTGAACCACCAGAGGATCCATGTGGCCTCGTTTTTCCAAGCCCCCCTCCACCCAATCCTCAGACACCAGAGGGCACGCTGCGTCCCTGCCACTTCCTGTTCATCAGCTTTCTCCACTGGCTGCCCACCAGGCTGCTTCTACGAACTGATGATAGTGACACACCAATCCCCCCCACCCACTCTCTCTGCTCAGTGCCCAAAAGATACGCCTCGAGCCTAAACATGCATGCAAAATACATACAACCAAAAGCATCCATAACACAATGTTGCAGCACACAAGCTTATAAAACCGTCCTCCTATGATGTGTAGTCACATCTAATCCAAAATGTCAAAGCTTCCAGATAATGAAAGCAGGTCTGTCCAGGCCACATGCAGGCTGACTAGACTCTAAGAGAGCTGTTATGGCCCTAAAAGCAAAAATCACAAATGTGTTGTTTCAATCACAGTACCCATCGGAAGCAGGAAACAAAGGGAAGAGCAAATTGATGATCAGGCCATCTAAGCTTCGGGCAGCGTGCCCGTGTGTGCTGAGCTCGGCTCATGTCTGCTCTGTTAAACAAACAGCACACGGCTGCTCGTTCACAGTGGTTGTAGCAGTGGGCAGCATAAGAAAATACATATTAATGTTGCATGCATGAGTGGTACCCACAGACACTTATACACATGCAGTGACTTTTCCATGTGAAAACATTGAAACAAATGGGGATAGGGGTAAGAATATTGTAAACAAGCATTAGCTCTCTCTATAGCACTCAAACTCTGGCATATACATATCCTCAAATTTAATGAACAATTCCATCAGGATTTTAGGAGAAAGAGCAAAAACTGGTGAAAAGATATACACTGAATAATTGACATGGACAGTCATGAATAAATAATATTATCCATTGGTTCATTAGGGCCAAGCTGTGCTCACTCTGGCATAGTTTTGTAAGAGTGCTTGGCCACAGGCATTCTGCAGGAGGACAGATCTGTGTGGGAGGAGGAGGAGGAGGTTTGTAACTTTGTTTCAGGGCTTCCTCCTCAGCTTGACGCAGGGTAGGTGGTAACTTTCCCTTTGCCATCTCCCCATATCAGCTGGCATCAATCAATGCTAGGAGTATTTCTCTGTTCACCCTGGTATTCAGGGTCGTAAGCAATAAGGACACTGATCTCATGCAGCTTGAGGTTTTTCATGCATCACAAAATGTATTTCAGCTTTAATAAAGTGAATTAGCTGAACATCATTTATTTTAACAGCCAGGAAGACATCCAGGGAAGCAGTTTGTCGCCACAGTACATCAGAACTGGCAGGCAAAGTCTGAAGTCTGATGTCACAAGTAACAAGATACTACATGAGCAAGTTTTCTGCATTGCAGCAATACTGGGAGGAATAAATGAGCACCATTGCCAGGCATAATAATTTGGTGAAACTGTTGTACGAACAACAAATTGTAAAATACTAGGAGCTAGTGTAATGATTATCTGTCAACAAGATGATTATGTGAGTTTTGACTCGATGGCCCTTCAGTCACAGCTTGGCCGACTTGCGAGGCAAAGCCAGCTCAGCACATCTAAAAACAAAGGATGTTTTAAATGGTTGTCATGGTTTTTGGATGAAGTACATCTGGAAACGCCACTGAGGGCAAATAGAGTAAATATCTCATTTGGAGGGCCTGTATGTCAATCTGGACTGCATGAGCGGTGAAACTGATGCAAACATTTCACAAGGAAACATTAAAGATCCCCTCCACACATGTTTTAAGATGCTTGGAATAATCATTTCTGTCTGGTATGTTTTTTTTTCCACCAAAAAGTTTCATAACCTTGTTAAAAAATCTTAAAATGACATCTACTCTTTCTCCCTCACTGAAACAAATGAATGTGAAAACATCCTTCTAATGTCAAACTTGTGCACAGTGGAGGCCAAACATCCAAGTGGAGAAACAATAATCTAAACACATGGAGGGGGGGCCTTTAACATGAGACACAGAGATAACACTGTCAGAAAAATGACACTCCCTTAAGCATGTGAACTGGAAAAGATGACAAGATCAGAAATTATTGACCCAATGCTGTCAAAATAATTATTTTAAAAATATGCTACATTAAAGCAGCATACAATTGACAAAACTGCAGCCATACTAGATTTGTGATACAAAGAGGGTTTCTGCTTCTTTGTATCTAGATTGTAGAAATAAAATTGCAGTCATGCCAGATATTTTCCAAAGGATGCAGTCCCATAATATCCAAAACTACATCTTAATACAGTCACTTCACAGCGTGTCATTACATTACAAAACAACCAAGGCCAGAGACAAGACAATACGACAATCTGCGCGCCAGAATCATAGCCATAAAATCTCATCTGAAACAAACCTTTACTGAAGAGGTCGCCCCAGGGCAAAGGTGAAATGTGTAGCCTAGTAGTACTTCCACATGATCCTCAGCACACATCCAGACCGGGTTAATTATTCAGTCACACTGCTGCAGGCCAGTATGCTGACACAGACTCACAGCCCATCATTTAACAGCCCCTTATGCCCTTCGGTCCCAGAGGAAATGGGTTGTCTCTCTCAAACCAGCCCATTGCTTTGGCTCCAGCAGAGGGGGAGCTGAGAGAGGAGAGGGGCCTCTAAGCAGCATGACACGTACCAGCTAACATGCAGGAGATGGAGAGATGGGTGGTGCATTATGACCAACCTACTGTGGTTTGTCCTTAAACAATATTGTTTCTCTTTAGTATCTTATAACTATCAATACTCCTACAAATATTTACAGTACGTTGAATTTCATGTTTGTCCTGATAAGGCAAGATATACTTGTATAGTATCATGTTATGTGAATACTTCTGTCTTATACTTGTGTCGAGTGACTGAATTAGTGCATACAATAAAGACATCAGTAAACACACAGAACCAGAAAGAATCCGTTTCTCCTCAGCACTGCACTTCCATCTAGTGGTCAAAAGGCATAAACCTTCAGTGCCCTGATGAAACCAGTATTTTGTGAAATGCTTTACACACAAACCAGGGAGCAGAAAGTTACAGTATGATAAGTGGAGAGCTCATGTTATACCTGCAGGGGGGGCCAGCAGTAAATTCACGATCCAACCTCCACTAATCCACAAGACACTTTGCTTATACACCACCTACGCTTTGGCTTGCGCTTAGCTCAATTCGTCACAGTTTTCACATTCAACATTTCAGTTCCACTAAGACAGGTGGCTGTTCCAATGCATGCTGCCTTTAAGCGACCCACTCAGCTGTTAAGGATCTGCTTTGTGTCTGTAATCCATGACTTTAACGGTGTAAAAAGAGTCACATTTTTACTTTAGATACGTAAAAAGAGTAATATTTTACCTGTTATTGTGGGTGATTCTACAAATAGGATTCCTGTTTCATTACAGCCTCATAATCAGGCTGGTTATCAGACTCAGAGGAGTCAGCAGAGATTCAGAGATCTGGAAACAGACTAGTTACATTCCAGAAAACGTAGTTAAATGCATCCTTGGCATTTTTATTTTAAGAAATGTGTATACTTTAAGTAATGTCTCTACTGTTAGTCCTCTGACTAAATGGAAACAAAGTCAGACTAAAGAAAATGACAAAATACATGCTTATTTTGCTAGCAGCCATTCCAGATCTCTTGATACAAGCACCTAACTTTAGTTAATCACAAACTGTAATGTAACCAGATAATTCCTGTAGGCTGATACAAGTACAGATGGAGCAGATAGAGGTACTCACCTCCCACAGAGACCTGAACTCCCTCTGTTCAATGCGTAGGAGCTCACTGAATTCCCGTGTGACAATGGTGGCATGCCGGGGTGTGTTATCCAGGATCGACTCCCCAAATGCCGTGCCAGTCCCCAGTGTGCATATAGTAACAGCATCCTATAACAGAAACAGAGATGATGCTCCACGTGGATCATTCGTCCATGAGGATAAAACACCCAGCTAGACAAGAATCCTGTAAAATGCTAATGTATTGTTCTCATTCTGCTGGGGGAAAAAAGGCTTTTGTGTGAGGCACTTGAGGATCAGTGCTCTGTACTGATCAGATCACTCTCAAAGGTTAGAGGCAATCACCTGAGCACTTGCACTTGTGTCTTGCACAAGTGCTAGATAGATGGATACACTCCAATCTGCTAAAAGATTACTCCAATCAGCACCCAGACAGACTGACAAGCTGCAGTATTAAAAACTATTCAGTAATGTCCCCTAATATAATAAGCAAAATGCTCTTTACAGCCCACACTCCAAACAAGCCTGAGGTTTAATGTGAATTATTTTGCATCCGTGATGAATTTCAAGTGGGGCTTAACTGACTAAATCATTAAAACCTTCACAGGAAGATTGTAAAATTTAGAAGATGGTTCAGATTTAGGCGCAGAGTTAGTAAATTAGCACACCAAACTATCATTTATCTTAAAAAAGATATATGTGACCACGCCTGAGACAAATCAATGTGATGCGCTAGTAGTATGCTAGAAAGAGCAGTGCCATTCCCACCCGTAAGTGCCATTTGGTTTAACAATCAGTTTCAGTTGAAACTGGAGTATCATATAAAGCTTGGAAAAACAAATCAGCCATACCTGATAACTTGATGTCTCTGAAACTTTGACATCCAGTGAACCAGAGAGGACAGCATACCAGCTGGTGCCAATGTCTCCTTGGCGATACACTAAAAAACACAGCACAGTTAAAAGAGAATCAGCATGTTTTTAAAAAGAAACATCCTTCTATATTCTCTTTAAGTATTTTGGTGCCAGATATACAGTATGACAGTTTCAGAGCCCGTATTTTGACCTACAGGTGATGCCTTTCTCCAAGCACTCATAGAATCCACACAGGCAAATCTGCTGCAGCAAACTGGGGTGGAATCTCTCGAAGGCCTTCGCATTTTTCAGACGCGCCAGGATTATGTCAACATCTTCCCCAGAGCGCTCTGCTGGTCTGGAGAAATAAAAAGAATGGGGCAATGTACAGGTAACTGCTAAAATAAATAAGGTGCTTAAATGGACTGCAGAGCTTGACTCAGCCAGAGCAGCATAAGCAGCATCTTGGCCTGGATTCTGAAAACATCTGAAGCTCTGCAGGAGGAATGTGACACCAATTTATTTCTGAGGAACACTGTCTTCTTTTCATGTTAAAGCTTTTACGTCATAGCTTAAAGTTACAGTTGCACAACAGCAGCGCCCTGGACAGAAGGTCAGAATTCACAACTGTACTCTGTGGCAAGTTTCATAAACTTAGACAACAAACAAGTGTGTGCTGCGGACCACAGTGAATCAAGAAATGCATGCAGGATGGTAACAACATTGTTTTTATCATTTCTATTACTGAAAAAAGAGGGGGGGAAGCACATTAAATCCTTTGCAGCACTACAGTGTTAATGCCAGAGTAATGAAGCTTAGAAAAAGTCACAACCAACCTCCGTGAGCCAATAACCTCATCGCTGTCAAATCTGAAACGATGACGTCACTAAGGAGTCTAATCGCCAAAGACTCCTCACATGTCTCTTCAACTTTTGAAATCACTTGTTAGTACGTTAAAGCCATTTCTTCAATTAGTCCATAGATTAGAATAGGCTTTAAGATAAAAACTTTGTTTCGGTGTTTAGGAGTCAATTGCTAAATATTAAAAGTCAAGATCTTACTATGAAAAGTCACACAGAGCTTTGGAAGTGTTTATGAAACATATCACCTTTAGTCTTTATTTAAATTGGGAAAATTGACACAGTTTTGGCTCCTGCTCACCAAGCTGTTCACATACTGTTTCAGGTGGGTCATGCAAAAAGAGACTATTTACATAAGGATAGAATTGCTTAAAGTCTTGTATGAAAGTGCTTACACAGAGTAACTCTGTAGACTATTGTTTATCACATTGAGCTTATCCTTCTTACTCCTCTGTTTCCTGCATTACACATTGTCCCAAATTTGTTGAACTGAATCTGGAGCCTCTGATGTAACATGTGGGTGGATGTACATGTAGCTTACATCACCTTTGAATCCATATCCATCCTTTAAAAAGATGAAACCAAACAGTATCAATTATTCAGAAAGGGAAACAAGTAATCGCTTCACCGCTGCAACAATCCTCTGACTTAATGTAGCTCTGAAAATGATTTATTGTACTGTATTATCTGCTCTGTCACAGTACAATAAAAGTGTTTTCACCGAGCAGCAGCTTGCTTCATCATGTATTGGCAATCTTTTCAACTCACAGTAGTCACATTAAAGTATCTGCTCTTCCTGATATGACTGTATAATCACACCTGAAGCTACAACTAATGTGTGAGAGCTCCTGGTCCACTCCCGCACCATTTACTGAGGGAGAGGGAGAAGTCTAACTATGCATTATTTCAGCACTGTGTACTTTATGACAGACACTACACAGTGAGGACAACAAGGCAAGAGAGAGATGTGTGGGAGCCTGAGTTTCAAAGCCAAAGAAACCAACCAAGTCAACCAAAAAAACATTTAAAAGGTGCTGAGCAAGAGTCTAAGTGAGGACAGAATGTTATCATCACGAGACACTACAAATGATGAACCTAATGTAAGAACTACTTATAATTTACAGTGCAGTTACAGAGTGTGAGACTTCAAAACGTAATGAGTGAGATGTCATATTTCTTCATCCCCAAAGCTCTGTGTTAAACTGTGATAATATAAACAATTTAATAATTAAACAAGTGACCCATGTGGTTTTTGTGTTCACTTCTCTTCTGTATCAAATTACTGTGAAGAAGCCAGATGAAGTACATTTTACTACGTTTTTAAATGGAGTGAGGATACATGGAGACACATTTTCATCACCTGATTTCATTGCAAAATTAGCAACAGAACAATAAGGTGAAGCACACATGCCACAGGAATTTGCAAAGGGAAAGGTGAGTCATACAAGAGCCTATTGGAGAGACACAGGTGGCTTCTACGACTAACCAGAGGATATCGCTGTGTAAACACGCCTGGCACACTGCGTCACTTTGCAGTTTATAGCTGATGCACTTTGGACCCTTTCTTTGCCCCGGGCCCCTCTTTCTCTTCCTCCTCATTCTGTGTATATAAGTGGTCAGTCTACACCTGAGCTGCATCCAACATCCCTGCCTGTGTGACACCTGAAGCACCATGGTCACTTTCCACTATTTGGAGTCTGAGAAGTAGAAAATGCATCCAAAATACCCATAGTGGAATTAATCTGAAAGGCCACAATGTGAGGTTTTATAGCTCTTAATGTCAAAATCAGGTCTTTTCATTAGATCACTTTTTAAAGCGGCCTCCTGCAGCTGCTTGGTGGTTTAATACCTCTTCTGACAGGTATGCATGCAGTAGTTTCACCTATTGATCAGGCAAAGTGCTCAGTGAGTTGGGGCAGGATTTAGTCTCAAGCTTAATTCTCTCATGTACAGTTTTAGGTATGGATATTAATAATAATCACAGTATGGGAGTAATTGAACCAGCTGGAGGAGGGAATAGTAGACAAACGCACTGTCAGTGATGAATGTAGTCAAAACCCTTTAACAGCATATTAAACCCCTGTCTAAAGTTAGTGGCCTTGTTACTTATACTTCCAATATTTCGCTGTCCGTTAAGTTTTCCCAGAGCTACACCTGTACGTAGAGATATTGCTTTAAGCCCTTAGCCAACAGTAGAAATGAACCCGTGCCCTGATATGAACGCAGTAACCTTCCGCATGGCGCGTACAATGATGCTCTAATTCAAGCTCTGAAGTCTTAATTCCGTTGGGAAATTAAAAACTATAGAGCTGACATCAATGTTTTAATTCAGCTACTGAAACATAACGGCCAAGCTCCGGTGGAAAAATCAAAATCGCGATAAATATCCAGTCAGTCGTCGCTGGCACAGTGGCTTAAAATGAGTTGGTGTACGCAGTGGCATGATATAAATAGACCAACATTACCTCTTATCCAGACAAATAATCCACTCCGCAGATTCCGACGAGTGTGAGGAAGTGTGAGCCGCTACCATCTTGAGATCCTGCTGCCGCTGCTGATGCTGAGGCGGTGGAGAGGGCTGAACCAACAGCAGCACTTCATCTGCCTTCACTCATTCACTGCTGACAGGCGATACTGTCCCTGCTGCTGCTGCTGCTGCTGCTGCTCAGTGCTCACCTGGCCAGGAGCAGCATCAACAGGAAATACACCAGTCAGCTAGAGGTAGAGCTGTAATCAACGTGAAGACAGTAGCAATAACGATACTCAGTTTGTTTTGAGAGAACAAAACGTGACTCACTTTGCAAAGCTGAAAAAAGGCAACAGTTTTTAGCAGAGATGAGGCAAAGCGAAAATCAGAGAAAGTGTTTTAGGGGGAGATCTATGCAGCAACTGCCAACTATACACTCAGTTGCCAGCTTTTAGATAGGCTATATCTAGTTTACCATCATTAAAGTCATGATGTTCAGTTTTTGTTGAAAATGTTTTAGAGAGGTGTTTATATTCAACTTCATGGTCGTTTTGGAGGCTGTAGTTTATGGTGCTGCTGAATTGTATTTTACTACACACTGGCAGTGGTGGAAGTAGGCCTAGTACTCGGATCCTTTACTTAAGTAAAAGTAGAAATATCATAGTCTAAAAATACTCCATTACAAGAAAAAGTACGATACGACTGGGTAGATTAGTAGCATATAGTAGGCTACTGCATCATATTTAAACTAAAGCTGTCAAATAAATGTAGTTGTTACGGCCACTGCCGTACCTCTTGTGTTTCCCCTCTCCTTTGTGTCTCGTGGTTCCTTTGTTTGTGTCTGTGTGTGACATGGGCTCGGCCTCCCTGACGCACCTGACTGCAACGGTGATTACGCACACCTGCTCTCCATCAAGCTCATCAGTCTACAGTATATATCTACCCCGGTTCTTCACCCCCTCTTTTCCAGATCGTTGTCTCTGCTACCGTGGTAGTTAACGCTTCAGGCCAGCCTCGTGCGTTTAAGGCTCAGTGTATACTTCTATTGTGCTAAACGACTGTTGGTAATTCCTGTCTTCTCTCTGTGTTTTTGATCAGACTCTTCACCTACCTGTTGTTCGCTCACCAGTGTTCCATCCACCACTCTTCACCTGCGGTTGCTCCACCTCACGCCAGCCTCTTCGCCTTCCCAGTACCAGCGACGCCAGTCGGTCTCCTGCTGCCCCTTTCTCTACCCTCAATATGTGTGTTTGTGGCAATAAATCCTTCAACTCAGTTATACCTGCACCAGTGTCTGCATTTGGGTCCTACACACACATCCTAACAGTAGTGGAGTAGAAAGTACAATATGTTCCTCTGAAAGTATAAAGTAGCATAAACAGTATGTCAAAATTGTACGTTCCACCACTATATACTGGGAGGTGTTTCTAATATTTTGGCCACCCTACTTATATCAGTGAGGTTAGACTATATCATGTTATTATGCACATGACTGCAGACATTGACCAGGAAGTCACTGGCAGGTGGAGGACACGGCTACATGTGCCTAGAATAAAAGTGGCCAGTCAGCACCATGAGTGACTTCTTTACTGCAGGATATTAACATACTGTTGCAAAGGGGAGACAGAGGGCATGGTGGTGACCCTGATGGGCAGCCTATCGGGAATATACAGGGACTCAAGAAAATGACATAAACTCCCTGCATATTATTAAATGGCTGCTTGTGTAACTGACTGCAACTGCCTCCTGCAGCACTTTGTATAGGCGCTGACGGCTTCTATCAAAGTGGGAACATGTTCATAATGGCCCTGAGAAAATGATGGTTTGTAATAAGAGGCCACATAATGAAAGGCCCACTGGTCTCTCGCAGTTACCTTGGCAACAAACTGCGACAGAGACACAAGTAACGAGGCGCAGTGGTGCAGCTCCACAATGCCTTCTGTGCTGACGAAATTGTGAAGAAAACTGTTTGTATGCTTCTTTTGTGACTTTTTCTTTTTTCTAATTTTCCATCATTATATAAAACACAAAATCACATCACAAATCAAAATAGTCAAACAAAACATAAAATGAGACACTCCTGCTTTAAAGAACTGTCCTATGTACCGAAAGCTTGATTTATCAAAAGCCCAATCAATAGGTTTTTTGTTTGTTTGCTTTTGTTGTACATTAAGTACATTCACATGTTCAACTGAAAAGTTTGACCATACATGAAAAATAAGTAATTGATGATAATGATGAAAATGTAGTCAAATTCTCTCCCATGTTAAATGAAGATTATGGATATAAACAAATGTTTAACTGCCATTTTTAATAACTTTAGTTGCTATGTAGACAGAACATACCAAATCATGACTTTTTTCTTCTTTTTTTCCTTTTTCTTGCAGGTGCAAGTGGTCACTGCTTTTGATGTTTACTACATTTTTGGGACCAATATCTCAAATCCTGTACTTCTATCTGCCACAAGATGTCAGTATTTTATTTATAAAAGGTAAGAAGATGAGCACGTCAGGGCAGAATTTGATTCAATTCCCTATTCAGAGTGAAAAAGGAGGAGTATTCTGCCTTGATTTTGATTTAAAATATTGTTTGGGACTGTAACCAAGGCCTCAGTCTGACACTGAAATACTTAGGGTTCTTTAGCATGAGCAAAAATGTCCACAACACTGTGTGGTTTCCCAGAAATGTTTTGCATTTTATAGTTAATTTTCAATAATTACAGTGAACAGAAAAGTCACAGTGTTATACATTTACATATACATTTTTGTCTGAAGAGTATTCTGTTCAGCAAAGAATTTTGATGGTTTTTGACAAAATATCTGAACTAAAGGTCCACTTACTATCTCTTTATTTTTAGTAAGTGGACCTTAAGTTAAGATTCATTTGAACAGCTCATATTTTGAAGGTGCTCAGTGTCATCTTTTTCCTCAGAATGATCAGCATTTACCTTTCACATCACACAGTCTCCGCCTCTCTATTGCTAAGATAAATGGTGGGGATGCAAGGCTGAGCTCAGGCCGGGACATGCACAACACAAAACACACATTCCTGTAACGCTGCATACCACCAACTCACAGCAGCAACAGACCAACACATAACAATGTGTGAAGATGTCAATATACACTGCATTACTTTGCCACTATACCTTTGTTATTACCTCTTGTAAGCTACCAGTTCACAAACCACTGCAGCTTACTGTTCACTCAGTGCAACCATTAAATCACACATATCTGGATGTACTCTTGAAGGTTAGATGACAATACAAGTGGGTAATTAATATTTGTATCCATTGCAAGTAAATGTGCACACAAACTGTCTCTTGTAAAGGCTATAGAATTGCTCTTCATACTGAAAAGCACCCCACTAACAGTGGCAATATTTAAACATCACACCCTTTTCATGAAGAAGGAAAAGCGCCAGGTGTAGAGACAGTTTTGTTCATTAGTTGTTCCTGGCTGGACTGAGTTTGAGACACTGCCTCAAAGGTTCCACTGGCTACTCTGACCTGCCCTTCACCTGCTCCTGTTTCCATTTGGTTAGTCTTGCTCATACGATGTTGTTTGAAGGGTTGCTATAGGGACTGCTGGCTTGGCTGCGGCGTGCCATGTTACCCCTGGGAGAAAGCCCACTAACTGTGTATACATGGCTTTTCAGATCCACAGTTGCTAGGAGATGATCCAGCATGCTGGAAATGGTAAACACACTGACACATGCAACCCTTATGTGCACACACAGCATAATTTCAGATGCTGATGAGCATTTGGAAAGATATTTGTTAATGCTGGTATGTAGAACTCTTACTGAATGTTCAGGGTCAAACTTCTATTAAAATGTATTTGTTTCGTCTTGTCAGATGAGCATTTTGAGATGTAAGATTTGTTCCAGTGGTCATGAGTCTTACTTAAAAGAGCAAAGCACAAATTCCAGAGACAAAGGAAATTATGTTTAAAACCGTTTCCTCCATAACTGACACTGTTCAGATTTTTCACTCCCAGTCTGAGAGCTCACGTCCCCATCCAGAGCCAAATGTCACTGGATTTACATAAAACAAATGAATACATAAATTTAGAAAGACATAATGTACATTGTAAACAAACAGACACATAAACTATGTTCATGTGAGTGGTTATACCCTAAGCTATATAAAACTTCATATATCAGATAACCATGTGGAATGTGTGGGCAGATAACTCCAGAGGAAATGCCTGAGGACTGGACCTTTTCCAGAAACTTCTCTCTGAATGTTTTTAAAACACTAATTTACAACTTTGATTTGATGGGCTGAAGTAGCCCAAAATGAATCACTATTTTCATAATATGCTTTGAAGAGAATCTAATAATCGAGGGCAAAAGGTAATGCTCTCTGGTAGAAAAAAAACTCAGTATTGAGGGTTCAATATTTCATGTTTTGTACAATTAAAAATGTAAACGGGATTACACTTTAGGCAACTGAAAAAATGGTCATGCTCACAAAAAGGACTTCTAAATAGATCACCATCTGCTGCAGTGTGGTTCATAGTTATCAATAATTACTTCCCTCTTTGCATTTTGTTACATAATTCTCCTCATGTTTAATTTCACCCATGGTTACTAAAAAGTGTATGTTGCAAATGTATAATGGCCAAACATAACAATATACTTTTAAAATATGTAATCATATAATTTGGAATGTATGTCAAGCTATGAAGTCTTTCATAATAATGTCCTGATAAATGTGTTATTACAACTTGGATTTAAAAGTGATGCAAATTCATCATCTTGTAAAAAATATTCAAATATTCATATGACAAGTGGAGATTGAAGAATTTCTTCTCCCACTTGATCTGGCTTCTATTTCCTGGGTCAGTTTGATTGGATGATATTTTTGCAATGTAGGTTTTCAGCCACCAAGGAAATCTGACTACACTTTCATTCAGTATCTTTGTGGCTAATCTCAATGAAAACAAGCAGGCACATACCTATTGTATGAAAATCAGTTTTACAAAATAAAGTTAACTCTTCTCTGGGGAGGGGACCTGATTTTAAATATGACTCGCAAGTAAAATCTAAATGCATTATGTTTTGAGAGTTTTAACCCATCTATGATGAGTATTTTGCTGTTCTGTGAAATCACTTTAATAGATATTTTCAGCATAATAAATTAGAAATTAAAAGTATAAAATTAGAAAATGACCCAAAACCCTTTGCACAGCCAGAACAAATGTATGCAGGATATAGGATCTCTGTTGGTGACCTACTTTAATTGAGGTCAAATGTAGAGTTAACAGATATACCAGATCAACTGTATGTAATATGAAGGAATACTGAACCACAAGACACACATGACACATCTGCTGTGACTTCAGAAGTGAGACTAGTCCCACATCATAATCTGGAATAACACTAGTGACGCATTCATAGTGTGAAGCTTGTTTAGTTACTATGCACAACAGAGCTGAAACAAACCCAGAAGTTATTAAACTGGATTTAAAGGTAGACAATGTCTACAAAAGTCTGAATTGTATGTTCTCCACTGCCTTTGACTAAGCATTGAGCACTCATCATGATCTGTCTTGCACTTACACATTTATGTTTAATGTTACTGTCAAGATGGTTTTTATCTTTAAATTTTTGTCTCATTGTTTGATGCTGCATTTCCTGTTTAATGTGTTTGATATCTTATATAAAGCACTTTGACATGCCTTTGTGTATGAAATGTCCTATACTAATAAACTTGCTTTGCCTTGATGTTGGTTACAACTTACTGGCACCCATGTGTACAAAGCGACAAAGAGAGATGTAGACTTTAGGCAATGGGACTTCAGGAGCTTAAGACTTGAATACACACTGAAGCAGTGATTCCCAACTTGATGTTCAGGGTAAAACAGTGGATCTTACAATTTCCATAATTAAACTAAACAGCATATTTTATTAGACCCCTTCTGCCTCCTCAATGCCAATCCTTTCAAACCCCACACTTCCAGATTATAACGTAGATTTTCTGTTTAAGGCTCAAGCCTAAGCCAAGATAACAATGAAGCTAATTTCAGAGCCAAAGAAGACATTATATAACTTTATTAGGCTACAGCATAGATATAAAACAGTTTTATATCTATGGGGCTACAGGCTGAGTAGTAAGCTACTCCTTGTGACAAGTAAACTGAACTTCATGAGTAAAACTGGTGGAGTTTCCTTTAAATGCTAAGATATTATGATATGAATCACTCAGTGAAAACATTGCATAGACTAGTGGAAAAGCCCCTTTCCATGCCTACTGTAGACATTTTGCAGCCTTGGTTGCAAAATAAGTGCAGTGTAAATTAACTCTATACTAAATTGTTTTTGTAGCCTAGTCTAGGTGTGGACTTTTACCTGTGCAGAGGTCTAGGTGAGCTCTAATATACAGTAAGCTCTTTCCCACGCCTTTCTCCCACAACTCCTCGTTTCTCTGTGCTGTGGAGAAAGAGNGGGGGGGGGGGGGTTGGGTGGAGTGGAGTGGTGGGTTACTGTTCTGGAATGTGCGCGCGCTCCCGATTCTCTCTGTTCTAGTCGGTCGCGACGCGCGCCACAGACAGACTCGTGTGCGCGCGCAGCCCGCGACAGGTCTGGAAGTGCAAGGAAGGAGGCAGGAAAAAACCCTGCTGGAGCGGGGAATGATGGCGGTGAGCGAAGAGAAGGGACAAGTTTGATACTGTAAAACTGGGACATTGTGGGCGATCTTTCGGCGCCTAACACTATGAAGCAAATAGGAGGTGAGAGCCTTACAAAGTTGTTTACCTTTGTGCGGTGTTGTGTGTAAAGCCGGAGTTAACATTTTCAACTGCTCGTACTTGAAATGCCACAATGAATTGTTCAGACTGAGGCACCAACGTTCGTATTGAACTGTTGGCCCAGTACGTTTAACTTTGTTTCGCCTTTTTATCTGTGGTGTAGCGCTACCAACAACACTAACAATGTTTAACCGGTTGAACTAAGTACAGTAAAAGTTCATAGCTGGTTAAAGTTACTTTCAAGGGTTAGGGTTAAAAATGTTGGTTAGCTAACGCCAGTAGCCAGACGACCATCGAAATGCATACAAATGGTGTGCATGCTAACGATAACCTTCTAACTTACTAACAGTAAACGTTAACATAACGTTAGGCCTACTTCATATTCTAACTTACCTTTAGCTTTCGTGCTGTTATGATTTGCATGTGGAGAGATAATTGTGTATTAACTATTAATTACGTTAGGCATGGTGAGATAATGGTATCCGGTCTCTGTATTATCTCTGATTTTACTGTCCGTCTCTCTCTTTAGATGACTTCGCTGTGAGTGTTTAGTGCTCCAAAGAAGCTCCGCCGGACCCATGGCACCGCTTGCGTAAAGTTGAGGGACAATAGTTCACCAACAATCAGCAAGAGTCTCTCCAAAACCGGCTTTTCTAATTGGGCTGCAGTCATAAACTAGCAAAAATGATCAAAGCGGAAAGCAAAGGAGGCGAGAGGACCCTGAGGAGCGCGTCCCCTCACAGAAATGCATACAAGTCTGACTTCCACGCCATTAAGTGTTCCTTTGATGGGCAAAAATCCGAGGGCGCTGCCAAATCATATGCAAATGGTTCCAGTGACACCCGGGAGGACTCAAGGGGGAGGCCTTTTGGGAACAGAGTGAACAAGATAAAGAACATATTCCTACAGATGGATGGTCAGCAACAGGAGTGTCAAGAGGGGAAAGTGACTTTAAAGTCTGATGTGGCCCCAGTGTCCCCACCGAAGCTTCCAGCCAACACTCACAGAGTTGGCTTTAACAGTGCTGCAAGCCCAGAATCACACAATTTAGATAAAACACCCAAGGGGGAAGAGGTTGAGATTGACAAAGTGGCTTTGGCAGAGAAGTTTTCTGTGACCAGAAAACTCTTTGAAAGAGGCATCAAAGAGCAGCCTGCAGCTGAAAAGCAGTCTCCAAACAGAGTAGTAAATCGTTTGTCCCTCGGAAGTGCCTCTGATGAGGGGAAAAGCACGAGGAGAGTATCAGGATCCTCCGAGACCACTGTCAAATCAGAGCAAACGTCTACACCATCAGTTGAATGTCGACCAGATGAGAACGCTGATAGTGAGAAAAGGCATGGGTCTAGAGTGTCACTGAATGCAGGACCCATGTCCAAAAGGTTGGAGAATTATATGGCAGAGAATGACTCAGAAGACATCAACACAGCTGCTGGAAGAGGAGGAATGGTGTCTGCTAAACAGCACAGTACCCCTGAACACGTAATGCCTACCTCTCCAACAAGGGACAGCTTACACAAATCTACTTCTCCTGTTAAAGAAGCCACTAACTCTACCCCTGTGACTGATGCCACTAACAAAAATACACCCCAGGCGGCGTGTGTCAGTAACAAATCAGCGTCTTTGGGCTCTAGTGCTGGGCTTAAACCAACATTACCAGTTACCAACGCAGCATACAAATCTATTTCTCCAACAACTGATGCCACTCACAAACCCCTCTCACCAGAACAAACAACCCCAGTTAGCCATGGCTACAGACGCTCCTCGTCATCCGGTGATGGATTTAGTAGGACATCTGTTGGTGGGGATGAAGACAAGCCACATAGTCCGCCCCCAAGGGATGTGAAGCAGCCTCCTCCATCAGCTGGTGGGTTTCAGAACACCAACAGGGCTAAATACCCTGAAAAAGCCAGGAGTAATGACAGCGTAAAGCCACCCAGCCAGACCTCATCACTGGACTCCAGGGGGGTGAGCATGGTACGGGCAGAACTAGTAGTGGTTCAGAATGAGTCCTCAGAGAGTGAGGAGAACGAGGATGAGAGCGTTGAAGATAATGTGTTTGAGGAGCAGAAGGTGCAAAGCCCCAAAGACCTACCAACAGAGCTGAAAACAACCTTTCCACCAGAAAAACAGAACTGTAACGCCGCTCATCATGTCTTAGCAAGAGATGTTGCAAAAGAGACACAAAGGATATTAGAGACTGTGGGGGAAGGTAGAGTCTTGGAGGACAGCGAACGATTTGGGTTGAAAGAGGAGAGACGGGAAGACAGTTCAGTTGTGAATGAAGATGGTGAAGATAATCGTGAGGAAGACAATGAGGTAGCAGAGGAGGAGAGTGAGCTGGAGGAGCAGGTGAGCCAGAGCATCCTGGATAGAGCCTCACCAGTAGTGTACGGTATAGAGAACGCAGCATTTGTGGATGACAGAGATGTGGACCAAGTCCTCAGGGAAGAAGAAGAAGAGGAGGAGGAAGAAGAGGAGGAAGATCAAATGTATGGGGAGTATGACAACTGTTACGAGGCCCCTGGTCTGTCGGATGAGGAGGAGCCTCCCCCGAAGAGGAAAATCAAGTTCTCTGTAGACCCTATTGTGGTAAGTATTTTGTTGTGTTGTTTACATCTGAACTGTTGCTGCTCAACTCAAGTATCTAAAAACATATTGCACAGCACAGTCATTATAAACCGCCGTCTCACTGATTCAGCAACTGTGTCTGACCTAGGTGTTTGCCTGCAGACACAAGACAAATGAGTGGAGGCTGAGAATGAATGCTTTTGTCGGGGCATGTTGACGTCATAGCTGCTGCACTGTATCATCAGGCAAGCTTTGTCACAGTTCAGAAAATCTAAACTATGGTTTATTTAATTGCCCTGACCAGGGAGGCGGGTAGTTTGACAACCTCATCTCCTGCTACATTAACCCTGCAAGAGATCAGGAGAGAGGGGAGAATTCGGGAGAAGTGAGGTAGCAACGCTGTTTGTGGTATTTTTGGAAATAATGTTGACATTACATAAGAGCTTGTGAAAGCAGGACCACAGCAGTGAGGTAGAGACATGTGAAACTTAAGACTGTACAGTAAAAAAAATCATGGCCACCCCTGAGTCACTGCACTGCATGGGTATTTTTACTCATTTAGAGTGGGTCCCCTCCGTTTCTGAATCATGTGTTGCACCGAAGAGGGACTTTTCACTTCTCTGAAACATGGATATGAGGAATTCAGGGATTTTATTCATCCATGTGATCTCTTTTACAGGCCATAATGCTAAGTTATCTTATTACCACCGGGGAACTCCTGATTTTTCCCATCAATTAATTTATAAGGATATGAATCTTTTGTGAAAAGCAGAAAGGCACATTCCATTTTGGGGTTTTTTCCCCGTCATGTTAATGTTTGTTATTGAGAGGTCTCCTATCTTTTCATTGAGGATAGAAGTTCTACAGTGAGGTTTGCAGAGCTGAGTGATTGACAGAATAACTAATATTACAATATTTTTGCCTTTGACAATTTTGGAATATGACTGTTGGTGCTTTCATACACTATCACATCTCCGCTGCTCCATATGGTCTGTGTATAATTATCATCACCAGTATAAATGATGATTCATTTTATCCTTCCACGAACAGTCAAATAAGTACAGAGAAATGTATCAATGCAGCCTTCAAGACCGGGAAAAGGCAGCATTTTTAAATTGCAATTTTGTTATGATATCCATAATACGTTTTTGATATATCTTCCAGCTTTACAGTTTTGTACTCCAAACTTTCCAGCTGGTTTAATCTCTCTTGGTATTGCCACACGTCATGTGTTGTAAACATTGCCAGTGGGTGTTTAAGGGGTGTGGTGGAAGTGGAGGTAATATCTTCTACCACAGATATTCCACCATCAACATATTATCTAAACAACATTTTGCTAAAGCAGGGGAAAACAAATCACTCCAGTGCATTCCACATAGCTTTTGAGCAGCTCAGTGTTTATCCAGGCCTTAAAACGCACCCCCCACCCCCCATCCCATCCCAGTCATCCTGGCAGGGGGTCCTGGGAGAGGGGACCAGAAGCTGACCTGGAGTGAAGGGGGGACACAAACGACAGTACGCCTCCTCCGCCCAAAGTGGAGCTATGACAGAGATAAACACAGCTTTATAGTTCACAACAATATGCTACAACCGTGTCTCCTTTATGTAGCAGTTCACATACTGCTCATAACAACTGTGAGAGGGAAACTTTATGCAAAAGAGAAATAGCTGACACAAGGCTGTGGTTGTAGATATTTGAGCTTGTATCACTATGGTAGAACCCCAGGGCTCATTTAAAGACAATAGCTATGTCCAAGTTTTTCATACGTCCTAATAATATGTGCAGTGCTAGTATGATCATTTAGTATGTGAAAGGCATGAGTATGTTTTATTTAGTTTAGCTTTAGTTGGCAAACAGCTGATATTTTTTTCTCCTCAATTAACTGATTAATCGTATGGTCTATAAAATGTCAGGAAATTGCACTACCATTTCCTAAAGGCCATGGTAGCACTTTTAATTACAGTGCAAAACCCAAAGATATTTAGTTTACTATCACTATCTACTGTCATCAAAGAAAAGCAGCTAATTTTCATAGTTGTGAATGTAGAACTAGGTAATGTTCAACACTTATGCTTAAAAAATAACTTTAATTATGAATCAACACTTAAAGTAGTTTTCTGTTGACTAATTGGTTAACCTACTAACAGCTTTGCTGGAAAGATCAAACTGTTCCATGATTCAAACTATGATGTATTTCTAACAGTGTGATTATAAAGGTTGTTTTAGCTTTGCAGTAGACTTAAACAAGAGGGTGAGTAAGTAATTTTATACATTTTGGATGTAGAATTCAATTCAGTATTGAATTATATGGACTAACTATGTAGTATTCAGTAAATACTATAAATATTAGTTACAGTGTTAAAAGGATTCAGACAGTCTTTTATTCTAGTCCCTGTGCTACCCACCAGGTTGCTGTGAGAGCACCTATAATGATCCCCAGGGGAAAGTAACAGATATATGCAAAATGGAACAAATGTGAGGTGAAGATAAGTCCAAAAATGTTCAAGCATTCTTTTAAGTTTCCAATTAGCTTTTTATATAATTGCATAAATGAGTGTGTGCAGTGGACAGGCTACAAAGGACACAGAGATATGTCAAAACAATGACATGCGCTTGGATTAAAACCATGGGGTCAAGGTTACGTGGTATGCGCGTTAGCCAATTAAGTCACAAAAATGTTCCTTAGCCAACCTTTCTACCTGTGGCCTGGCTAAAAGCCTCCCGCTAGCACTGCATCATTCTCCACAGTCTGCTAGTCAGAGCTGGCACTGAGACCGAGCACATTTGAGTCGTAGCTATGTAACTATGAGTGAGGAAGTGCTTTGTGCTTCTGGCTCACAACGGGATTAGGTCCCTACGTAACCCTAGTCTTCTTGACAGAGGAGGTGTCCTGTTTGGAAGAAAGGTCCTCTTTATGAAGTAAAGGAGACGTCCATTTTCAACATGTATTATCAGGGTTGAAAAACAAACTTTGCCAAAGAGCACTCTCTAAGGCAGTCAGGATACAGATTTGATCATTCCTAAAAGTAAAAGTCTTGTGTCAAGCCAACTATTGGATGGTTATGTTGCTAAATTCATTTAATGTACTTGATATATGTAGTTGCATTGTGATGAAAATACTCAAATGTGCAATGTTAGAAATAAAATAGCTAAAATAACTGTATGGTGTAGTTGAAAAAGCACTGCAATTATTATATTCATTATCTTTTGTGAGAAGATTCTTCTGCATAAATGGTAACACAGTCACACTTTAGTAGGGCATTGAAATGCTGCATTTGCATTGCTGCTGTGTCGGTATATAAGTTTGCAATACCCACTGCTTTAAAGTATGTCTTTGGTCTCAGTGAGGAGGTGGTTTCCTTTATAACTGCAAATAAAAACCGGGCCTGTGATATTAGATTTGTGTGTCTAGGCATGTCCTCATCAGGAGAAGTCTTTAAAACCTCTTTAAAGTCTTTAAAATCACTTTTGTTTTGCAGGTTTGCATCTGGAGTTCACTTTTACTCTGAACCCTATAGTTTGGTAAAAACCAAGAGTTATTGAATGACTAACACTCCCTGCTGTAGGTGTGTTATCTGCTTGGGGACAAAGACTGCACAGTCATTTTCAGGGTAGTTCTCTAGAGAGGTTGTCTTGGGTTTTGCATTTCACGTTGCATCATGAGGACATTTAGAACAGGAGTCAAAAAACCAGTTAACCATAACAGAAAAGAAAATGTCTGACACCAGGATCTGCACCTGCTGCTTTGCCCCACCCCCCCACATAGTCACAGGAAGTACCACCAGCAGTTATTGGTCAAGTGAACACATTGTCCCTTCTCGCACACACAGGGTGTGGTAAAGTATTGTAGAGTTCATTGTAACTGAAAGAATTCAGCATTTTTTTCCTTTGTTTGCACTGTAGATAATTACACTATCCACATTCAAGCATACACGTTCTGTCAGTTTGGCTTCCCATATGCCCGCAGTAAAACTTTGTTTAGTATCTGTAGACATTTCACCTGTGTCAGTTTGCAGACATTAATGTGGAGCCAGATAACAAGAGTTTCATGGGTGCCCTGTGGTGTTTCTGCAGGCATCCTGAATGTGAGGGTTTGCCATTCATTATAAGGGTTGGGAATCTTCAAAACCCGATTTTTGATTGAATAAATAGAAAGAGGTGCACTATTTTCAGGCTCTTACTCCATTGAAATGCAATATGAAACATAATTGACAGTTAAGCTAAATGGTCACTATGAAGGTCAATTTCTGACCAAACAGGAAAATACAAAGAAAAGTGTGAGTATGCAGCTTTTTAAATTTAAAGATGGGAACTGCATTAATTTGGAAGCATGCTGTATTTTACTGACCAACGTGACTTGTTAAATGTTTTTTGCAAAAACAGAAGATGATGTGTTGCTTCTCTGCATTATTAACGTATCTCCAGTAGGGAGAAAAGCCTCTCCGCTGCAACGTTAGTTTTTAGTTCCATCAACATAACTTTACTAACAACATACAAAAATTTATTTTTGGCATTTGTGAATCGATTCAGAATCATAGTGGGCAAGAATTGCGATTCTTATGTGAATTGATCTTTTCCCCACTCCTATTCTTTATATATGCTGAAAGTTAATTACAGCAGGACAGAATCCTCTGCGCTTCTCTCTGTATTTCATGTGGTTAGTGGAAAGCAAAAAGGGACATACTCCATATTTTGACTCGGGCCTCTGTAGTCAACCCATCCCATAGTGTTATGCTTTCCATTTCCTATCAGGGATGGGTCTTCTACTGGCCAGAGGAATGTGCCTGACAAGACTCCACCCTTATCCAACCAGCAGACAGGCCCTCCCCTTGTAGAATCTGAGTTCCCTCCAACCACCTGGGCATGTGGGAGACTCTCTGACAAAACGGGGCAGAATACTAATGCAGTCAGCTCAATGCTGTTCATTAAACAGCTTGGCTTGGGAGGAGTCTTGGGCTGATTGTGATTGCCTTAAACGCTTTCATTATGTGATTACAGACAAACCCATTAGCGGATGCTGTGTGTTTTCACTGAAAGTTAACAGTAATTGTGTGTTAAAGCTTTCAGCAACCCTTGCAGGACAAAAGTAGCTTTAGTGGGCCACTTATAAACAAACCTGTTCAACCTGTTTATGTTTGCACTCCTTTTGGAAATTTGATCCCATTACTCCGCCTCTTCCTGCTGTAGGTCGTACATTAACACTTAAAACATAAACATTGTTGTTTCAGTTACAGTCAATCAGTGTGTTAAAACAGTTAATAATTCCAAGGGCATGCATACAGAAAGTACTAGGTATATATTTTGTTCTCTTTCCTGGTGTGTTTATGCAGGATCTAAAAACTGGGCCCCATGCCTTCTTCCCTAATTACTCTATGATCTGCGCCAAACCGCCACCCCTGCCCCAGCTCGCTCTCACAGCGTGTTTTGATTTGTTGTCTTTTTGTAGGCCCGCTTACGTTACAAGCTCCCCAATCCAGTGGTCAGCCCTCGTTTTGCACTGGCAAGAGATTTCTCTGGTTTGCTTTTCCTCGTCGCAGCTGCTGACTCATTTCCCACATTGGTATTCTGTTGTGGGGAGGGGAATGAGGGAAAGATGGGAAGAGTTTCAGTTTGGGTGCGGGCATATGTACATCTGTGCATGTGAGCACACATAGTGAGGACAGACCACTGCCGGTGTTGGACATGGATGAAAGCCCACACATACTGCTGGGATGAAATGGAAATACAAAGATGGCATAGCAGTCTATTGACCCACATCACAACCTCAGTGTCCGCAGAAATAATTTAGGGGAAGAAATTGGCATTAAAAGAACATTACCTTGTTCTGCTTCTTCTTTGGTCTCTCATTCTTGTTGGAGTCAGTCTGCCTGATGCAACAGTTAGAGTGTAGAATGTTTTGGTTTTAGGCAAAGGTGGATTGGGCATGTGCTGAACAATAAAGGAAAATGGGTGTTTAGTCTGATAACTGGAGACAGTGATAATAGTGAGTGTGTGTGAGGCTTGTTTGAGAGAGAGAGGCTAATAAAGAGATCAATTTCTTTCTTTCTTGCAAAAGGAAGAACAGTGTTTGAGTGTTTGGGTTTCAGCAAAGAACAGAACATTGTTCGAAAATGGCCTGGGAGACCATGGCAACAGGAAAGTCAGACATGGGAGTCATGGGGGGGGGGGGGCAATCTGAACTACTGGATGAAGTGGTGCTCCCTATATTCTATTAACCTACATTTTCAACCCTTAATTACTAAAGTCTCCAAAGTCTAAACTAAAAAGCATCTTTCATCCTTAATGAAATTTCTGTCTGCTCTAGTTCTGTGAATCCATTTTTAACTATCTAAATTAGAAGTTGATGAGCTTTGTCAGTCTTATTTATAGAAGCGCTTTCAAGCTTGTTTTTCAGAGACATGCAGAATTGGTTTAAAGATGCAAGCCGGACAAAAATGTCTTGAGAATGGGTGATGGATTATAAACCTATGGCAATAAGCTTGTCCAAGTATAAAAGGAAAGAGGAGGACTCACTTGGGTTGATGGGAGGGTCGAGGCCCCATGAATAGCATTCCTGCCTGTACCACAGAGCTGCAGCAGGGTGCATAATCTTCAATTACTAATCTTCTCTCATTTGGTTTGGGAGGCTACATGAGAGGAGGTACCTGCCAGTGTGCCAAATCAGTACATGTACGTCTTGTTTCCAAGATAGCACAATACGATTCCATTTGGATGAATGTGTGTGAAAATCAGCAGGATGTTGCAAAACAGAAATAGTAGTAAATCACTTTGCCGAACTGAACAGAGCGCTCAGTATGTTATTCTGGAAGCTTTACTATCTGCACTGTTTTGTGGTGTGTCCAAAGGCCACATAGTGAGGAGACTGGTAGACAGAGGAGAAGGAGATTGTTTGTGGTTCATTCCTCAAGTCTTGACACGCTGCAGGATCTAGACCTCAAACTCTGTTACCCAGAGTGGAAATGATTATTTGATTACATCATACATCCTCATGGCAAATGTCTCAATCAATCATATAATCCTGCAGACCTACTCCTTTTATGTTTTAAATTGTCACCCCTTGTTGTTAGATAGTGTTTTATTGTGTTAACCACAACCTGGGTTGCCCTCTGGGAGGACAACTCAACATTTGTCACAGGGATTAGTGTGTCTCAGCAGATATCCAAGTTTGCACATTAAAATACAACACTCCACCTGACAGTTTGATGTTTGCGAGTAAGCATATTCCTGTCTGTTTTGGAGTGAGGCTGTATACAGCTGGGCATAAAGTGCTTTGCTGTAGAGTTGATTAGGCTCTAATAGCATACTTGGTGAATTATTTGATTCCGCAAATTCGCCATCTTGATATACGAGATGGAATCACAAATTTGGGTGGTTGTAGTCATGGAGTAATGTAGCAAAAAAAGTTAAAAAATATCACATATCGAAGTTTGTGGATGTGTATATTTTGTTGTTAAATTAAAGTCAGACAGGTGTATTGAGTATTAATTTAGGCAAATTCTCAGGGAAAACCATCAAACCATCCCTCCTGTAAATAGTCATATTTTTGTCAAAATATGACTGAAGTGGAATACTTCTGTCTCAACGCTAACAGATGATCTTGTCAAGGTTACTAGCATTTGCATGCCTTGGTTTGTGCATCTTATAGCCAGGCTCCTGCTCTTCCAAGAACCACTCTCTCTCACTAACTTGACTCAAAATAATAACGTCATGCCCAGAGAATACATTTGAAATATATAAAAGGGGGTGATAGAAACCTAATATCTTGTCCCTAGAAATTATAAAACCATGTAAAAAGAGACTAAAAAAAAACTGGTGAGCGCACAAACAGTACTTGAAGCACATAGTCAAGGTTCAAGGTGGGTTCAAGATGCAACTTGAGTCATACCTTCTGCTTCAAGACTAGGATAAAATCCAAAGTTAAATCCCAAGTTTAAATCTAAAGTTTATGCCCTGTATTTATTGCCACGGTGAGGCTTAAAATAATCTTTTAAATCTTCTTTATGTATTTCTGTTTTAGGCCATTCAAACAAAATATTCAATGGAATAGAATGAAGCTCAGCAAAAGTTCAATAGGAAGACTACTTCATTATTACTCTTTATTCCTATTCATTCATTCATTCATTCAGTATTCAGTAAAACTACAATTCCCCTCTCATACACTCTTGTCATTAATTAAGTCAGCGCCACCTGTAGGATGCACATTTTGACCCTGATGCCAGCATCCTGCCACCACCACCACCAGTATCATCATGACTCCAACCAGATTAAGACTAATGATGACCAGGCAGGGGGTTTATGTTACCAGCCCACTGTTGGGTTCATCTCCATAATAAGGCATTAGCCCCCTAGTCTGCTAAACTCTAATCTACTTTCTTTTTCTTTTCTTTTTTATCATCAATGCTTTTAAACTCTATAAACTTGTCTCTGATAATTGAACTCACTCTCTGGTTGTTCCTTGTTCTATTAGGACTGTGTCAGGTCCAATGGCTTGTTAATTTTACTCGGACCTCTTGCAGGCCTTGTAAGATCTGTCAGAACCTGCTTTGAAATCTCAGCAGGCCTTGCTGGCTCGCAGTGCTGCTAACTAGAGCTAGAACTAGTCAATTCACAGAAAATTAATTGGCCACTATTTTGATAACCAATAATCATTTAAGTTTTTTAAGCAAAGATTGACAGGGGCTAGACTTATTAAATATAGGGCTCTGGGAAATTGCGGTAGACATTTTCTCACAATTTTCTGCATTTCTGTTGAAAAGATGAATCGAGAAAAGAATCAGCAGATTAATCAATACTGTACATAATTGATGTTGCAGCCATGCTGCTAACCTTGTTTTAATAATGAACTGTAAACTAATGGTGCATTGTAGTAACTGAGTTACAACAGATGGTCAACTCCAATCCATTTTATGCTGAACATTGTAGTGCTCACTTTAGTTTGACCCCGGGAGTGTTTTTCAGAGTGGATTACGAATACCATTTCTGAGTGTTGTTGTATGTAATGACACTTAAGGCTGGTGTTGAGTACTGGATAATGCCTGTTGACTGAAGGTTAAGGGATTATTTATTTATTTTTTTTGTATTGCTCTTTATTTTATTTATTTTTACTGTACTGATTACAACACTTGTCGGCTCCGAACATTGATCTTTGCTACATCCACTGCTTAGCTCTCCCCAGCTGTGCCCTACTTTCCATGCTGCTCATGTTCTGCCGTATGTGTGTGTGCTTTATAATTCCAACCAGCTTCTGGGGCACATCCAGTGCTTTGCGAGGCCTGCCTGCAAAGTTCACAACTTCTTAAAAATGAAAGTCCTCAAGAGTAGGCTATATCCTGGGAATGCATCTTCTGCTTCAAAATTGTTGACACTTGATTGACATCTGTTTAAAAGTGTGATTGGTAAGACTTTGATTAAAGATGCAAAAGATCACCAACAAGAGTTGACAATGCAGTCTGTGCAGTTAGATAACTAATGATTAATCACCTTCATAATCTCTCTGACACTTGTGAGAACAATGGTCACAGTTTGATAAATAAAGGAGTGAATTTCAATGTGAATGGTCCAAATCATCATCAAAGGGCTCTGCTGTCTCTCAGCTGCTGTTAAAGTGTGCTTCAATAGTGCATTGGTGCCTTAATTTCCCTAGTAAAGGCCCAAAGTATGAGTGTAATTCTCCCTCCACATGCAGTTTCTCTCAAATGAAGAATGTGTCCTTGTTCAGCCTGCCACGATAAATAAAAATAACTCAAAAGTGAAAATAATATGCCTATGTGCGCAGATCCTGTAGATACCCCTCAACATAAATCTGTCTGACTTAACTACTTGGTAAGGACATAAAAGGTGGTATATTGAAGCTATGCACTTGATATTTCGACCAACACAGGTCTTCAATACCTTCTCCAATGAGGAATATGATCGACGCAACGATGATGTGGACCCAGTCGCAGCATCTGCAGAGTATGAGCTGGAGAAGAGAGTGGAGAAGATGGACGTCTTCCCTGTGGAGATTGTGAAAGGTAAGTTTAGTAACACTGAAGGTAAATTCCGATGTGTCATAAGCAACCAGTGAGAGACATTTCAAAAGGAGGGAAACATGTTTTTCATAAACATGTGGAATTGAGCCTGTTTGTATGCAATTCTGTCTACCCAACCTATCTATTATCTAAATCTTAATAATGTCTCTGCATTCAGGAGACAATGGACTTGGCATCAGTATCATAGGAATGGGAGTGGGCGCTGACCAGGGTCTGGAGAAGCTTGGCATTTTTGTGAAAACCATAACAGAGCGAGGAGCTGCTGAGAACGATGGACGGTGAGTTGGATTGCTGAAACCCTCCTTTTTTGCACAACCTCACATTTAAGTCTCGTTATAAAAGGGGCATGCGTAATGTTTAGAATACAACGGGAAGCATGGCACAGACTCACTGTACACTGCACCACCACAACAGTTTTTAATGTCACGCTCTAGGAAATGCTCACCCCCCCCCCCCCAGGGCCCAATAAAACACAAACAACCAAATTTATTTATAACATCACGAAGAAACTACAGAAAATAGTCCCACTGCTTCTGTTTGCCACGCATTTTTAGATTTGTTTTATTGCCAGCTGCATTTAGGCTACTGTGTTTTTTTTAATCTTTACTACTATGCTGATGGTGGAAATACCTTGAAAACCTCTCCTTGTTATTACTATCTTCTGTATCTCTAGCATACAGGTGAATGACCAGATAGTGGAGGTAGATGGTATCAGTCTGGTGGGCGTCACCCAACTGTTTGCTGCTACAGTCCTGAAGAACACCAAAGGCACAGTGAGGTCAGCTCAAAGCCCATCTCCTCGACACCTAAACACAACCTTATTGAAAAGATTGGTGACAAGACTGAGCCACTGTTATCTTGATTAGAAATAACCGGTTGATAAGTTAAGTCTGTTTATTTCATGAGAGTCCAGAGGCCGTCACTGATTTGTGTTTTTCTTTTAAGCAAAAGAGGCAGAGTATTGTTGCATGTTAATGATTTATCATAGGGAAATTAAACACCCACAAAAGACAAGACAGGGGCATGCCTAAACTGCATCCCAAAATTTGCATTTCCCTGTAGCGAGTAATGGTATTTCTAGGCAACATGTAAAATGTTCCAATATATGACACACTAACACAGCGCATTCTAAAAAAACAGGTTCCTGATTGGACGGGAGAAGCCAGGGACGCAAAGCGAGGTAGCCCGCCTCATCAGCGAGACACTAGAGCAGGAGAAGAACCAGCAGCAACATCAGCAACACCTGGATGACCCCTATGAACACTCTACAGAGGAGGTGAGTCAGCTGGTCAGGACGGCATTAGAAAGCCCAGTCGCTGCTCAGCCTTGTGCTGTGTTCATCATATGGGCTGGATGGTAAAAATTGGGAAAGATTCTCATGTTAATGACTTGTGATTGTCATCAAGGCGGTTGTATGATTACAGAGCTGGTCTGGAAGATTAAAATACTGTGCATTGGCAGTATAAAAACATATCCGTTAAATTTGGGTTTAATTACATTGAACGACAGACTTGAGGCGTCCATATTTGTTTTCAGGCATTTCTATATGATTAAACGGCAAGTCGGATATATTGGAGCTTCCAGAAAAGTCGTGTTTACAACTTGGATGTTGACGTGAACACTATTTACAAGTCGGAAACTAGTTATTAGGGTAACGCTGACGTGACATGAACACGGCATTAGCCCCTTTGCCACACCCAGTCCAATCCCACTCATCTTAACCAGGAAATGAGCTGCTGGCTGTGAGTAAGTCATGTGTCACCATTTTGCTGTGTTGGAAGGTGTTCATTCAACCACAAGTTGTGAAATGTTTGCTTTCTGCAGTTCAAGCAGCCACAAGCCCCCGTTTTAACGATAGAGAGACTGGGCAGAGAATATATGTGGGATTTACTCGAGCAGACAAAAAAGGAATGTTGCATAACATAAAGTGAGGAAGTTTTTGAGTGTCTGTGGTTATGCAAAGTGTGTGTAGGTGTGTTGATAGTCTTGTTATCCACTGAGAATATTGTTCATGTTAATGTGTTCGATGCTGCAGACATGTGTAGCCAAACTCCTGCACTACCTCCCCATAAACCAGCCCACCAGTGTTTGGTTATGATTTATTGATTACAATGTTCCCGCCAGACTGTAGTGAGCTGTGCCACTGCGAGCGTTGTTGACACACGCTGAGCATGTTCCTGAACATGTAGGGTGTGTTGGTGTTTGCAATATGTGATGCAATGTTTGATTTCATATTTCAGGAGGAGCGCTATGAGGAGGAGGACGAGGATGAAGCAGATGAGAGGATTCTGGGCTCCAATTTCTCTCCAGGGCGGAGCGTAGAGGTGTTTGAGCTGCCTGATACAGAGGCTTTGTTTATGCCGACCAACATGGACAGCTCTCAGATGGCCTTCAAGTTCAAAGAGGTATCAACCACACCATGACTTATGTGATTTAAAATATAAGTCAAAGTTTCAGTATGCTGTTGGACAACCAAAGATTATTAATAACCTACAGTAATGGGTGTTACCAAATCTTTTATTTTCCTATTTTTGTTCATTAGCTGCAACTCAAACACAGCATTGCTGAAGCTGAAATAAATCAACTAAAGGAAAAGGTATGACGAAGATGATTTTTTTTAAAAATTGTTTTCAAGATATTTGCATAACATACAAGAGAAAGAAATATACGATATAGTAAATACAAATGAATATTAAACCATAATATAAGAAACCAAAACAGAAAAAAGTTTCATAAACTTTATATTTTCACTTTATAGTTTCAGTAATTATACGTATATATGGGACCTCTGTGGAACTTTTATCTCTTATGTCTTCACAGTGAATGATGATTTTTCTGAAGATACGTATTGAACATTAGTTTTGATAGCCTCTTGGCAGGCTGTACACTTAAATTCATTAGAAGGATTTACAACTTGCATGTGAAATGGTGATGCACTTACAGTACGTTGTTGAAGAAAACAGGGTCAAAGAGGACAAAATGTGTGACCTAGTTCTCTTAAATTACTATTTAATACAACAAATAACACACAGACTGTCTTGCTTAACAAATTCAGTTTGGCCAACCAAAGTAACATGTCACCATCTCTGCACAGCTAAGGGCATCTGAGGAGGACAAATCATTGTGGGAAGCCAGGGAGTCTGCACTGGAGCAAAAGATCGAGGATAACAACAACAAAATCCTGAAGCTGGAGAGTTACTGGCTGGAAGCCCAGGCTCTGTGTAAGAGTGTGAATGAACAATTAGCTGAGAGTCAGGGCCAGTATGAGACCCTGGACAAGAAGTACAACAAGGCCAAGAAACTGCTCAAGGACTACCAGCAGAAGTGAGTTTGTTCTTCACTGTTGGAGGGGTCAGTGCTGTTGGATTCAGTGGTTTACTCAAGTCAATTCATTCATAGAACACATTTAAAAACAACAAATGTTCTTTTACGTGGAAATTAAAAATAAAATGAGATAATTATGTAAAAAATAGCTTAATTAATGATTAAGTAAATGGATATATGTAAAAATACAATAGGCAAATAGCACAGAAACACATTAAATTAGATAAACAGAATATAAGCAGTTATGCAGTCAAGATAACATTTGTTTAGACTTAAAAGCAGCTATATAAAGATGTGTGGAGATGGGATTTAAAAATGCAAAAGAGAAGACCTGATCAGGAGAAGTACACTCTTCCACAGTCTGGGGACAACGTTGGAAAATGCTTGATCGATTAGGCTTTAACTCGGAACGTGGATTGGAGAGGAGTGATTGTCCAGTAGACCTGAGAGGCCTACAAGCAGAATAGTGGTTGAGGAGGTCAGAGTTATAAACTGGTGTCAAAGCATGCAGAGCTTTAAAAACAAAACAAATTAAATGTTAGATAAGAGTCAAACCAGTGCAATGTTTCCAACATCATTTTTTAACAATCCAATAGTTCTATCGTAATTAAAATAGCATGATTTCAGTCTAAAGACACAAATAAAACACTTAAAGAGCTGACTCAGTACTATGGTGTATCCTGAAATAACGTGTGATTATGTAGAATATTGTTTTTTGTCTTAAAAGGAGATGTTTTAGTCAGAAGGTATATAATATATTATGAAGCAGGATGGGATATAACACTGACTGTGGAGCTATTTATAATAAATAAAATTATATCAGTTCTAAGTACATGAGAGGGAATAAAGTCTAAATGACATGTGGAAGGCTGGTAAAAAGGTTTAGTGGTAATAAGAACTATAGAGCAAGGGGTTAAAGGGTCAGCTCACCTGAATCACAAAAAAACATTTTATCACGTACCCCTAGTGGTGTGTAGCCATGCCAATAGTTCTGATCTGCTGAGGTTTTGAGATATTGGTCTCTGACATTTCTGCTGCCTCTCCAATACAATGGGCATTCATGGAAATTCCTTTGTGGTATTGAAAAATTGCATTTTATCAATGACATTGAATAATTTGTGTCTGGGAATTTTTTGAAGTAATTTTAAAAAGTTTGTTCTCTCAGTCTTGACAGTGCCTATGTTTGTTTGTTTTTTTCATTTACACTCAACACAAGTGATATTGTTAAACCAAGATATAAGATCTGATTTTACATTTTGTGATTTTGTAAGGAGAATATCTGTCGGTGGAATTAAGTGGTTTAGTGATAATCACATAAAATAGCACATGTTTACAAGCTGAAGGACTGACATTTCCTTTTTTCCTCCCCCAGAGAGATAGACTTTGTGAAGAGAGAGGAGGAGCTGAAAAAAATTCTAGATGAAAAAGACAAGTGGCACCAGGAGCAGCTGGACAGCTTGCAGAACAGGGTAAGACCCCAGCTCGGACAGAAAAAAAAGCTTATACACCACAGCAGACTTGCTATAGACACTGAAATGAGCCTGAGTGTTGTTTTGTCCACAGATAGCTGTCCTGGAGTCCAGAGGGGCCTCTGGTGTGGAGCGCCAGGACTCTGCAGCAGACGAGAGATTAAGCGCCCCAGACCCAGTCACCAACACACAATCTGTTGACTCGCTGCTAGGTACAAAGGGTTAGTTAGAAGTACACACGTCACACTTTCATGGTGTGATCTGTAAAACATTCACAAGCACACATCATAAACTCCAGTGACCCTGGTGAATAATTAAAACATTGCAGTGCACAGTGTCTTCTAACTTATTTGGTATGGTTTTTTTTGCTCTTGTGTAGAACAAGACTGGGGTGAGTTGGTCCCTGAGACTGAGCGATTGGACACCAGTGCACACCGAGCAAAAGGCCTGCTGGCTCAGAGGGCCAAACGTCAGCCTCCGTCTCGGAACAAACTGAAGGAGAACCTCGCAGTGGCTTCAAGTCACTCTCAGGTCAGCCAGGAACAGCTGATAGTGATACATTGCTCAATTTGCTGCAAACCATATTGCAAGTCCCATACTGTATGAGCATGTAATTGGATTGAACAGTCAGCCTCCTGAGGCCAGATGTAAGGTATGACATGAAACCCGAAACCCCATGAAGGCACATTCACACTCAAAAAGCCATCATGGAGGTAAAACCTAGTGGTTTTACCTCCATGATGTGTCTCCCTTTTACAAAAGAAGCAGAGCACTTGTTAACTTCAATAATGTTTAACTTTGTGTATATGAGCTGACCAATCACAGTGAACAAGGTAGGATTGTATGCAGTGATGGTAGCTGACAATTTTACTGTCACTTCCTCTGTGTCTAATCTGTCTTCTGAAAGCAATTATAATAATAATAATACAATGTTGCTCTTGCACCAAGTATATTTCTACCCTAATCACAGCCAATCAGAACTGACAAGTGGAGCTATCTGTTAATTAAATAGCTTCTCTCCCCTCTTCCTTGCATTGTCCTTGTAAATAATTAGCTTTGTCCCCACAGGAAACTGAAGAGGAGGAGGAGCAGGAATCTCCCAGGAGGAGAAGGTCCATCCAGGAAAGCCTGTCCCTCCCAGTGCCTGTCTGCTATCCTGGGAATGGACAGAAAGATGATCCACGAGAGACTAGAGATGGATACAGGGGTAAAGCAGAGCTCTCCAGCAGCCCGTCTTTGTCACCATCACAGGGAGACAGTGTTGAAAGCAGTGGAAGTCCTTCTTTGTCACCTCCAAAAGACACCTCGTCGTCACATTCCCCCTCTGGATTCATGCGCAGTGCCAAGAAGAGGGAGTCCAAAGGCAAGGGCAAAGAGCTCAAAGGTATGCAAGAGCAAAATGTGATGGCTGCAGTAGCATAGCATAGCTTTCTGTTGCATTGTTACTGAGCCAGATTATTATTGTTTCATTTCAGAGGAGCTAAATGAGGCCTCATCAGCAGGGAAACCTAAAAGACGATTTCCAGACTTTGGGTAAGTCTCCATAGTGATCACTGTCATTCGTTTCCAAGTGACCATCGCTTTTGTACTAACAACAAAAATGTTACTGGTCATCAACAGAGGCCTGCGGAAGTCAGGTGGCAAAGGAAAGAAACATGACAAGGAGGCGATGAGAGCATCTTTGGACAGCAGGTACGTTACTGCTCAACTTAATTTCTAACAATTTAAAGGTGACAAATATTCCAAATGTCTATTGAGTTGCTGTGGTTCTTTTCCGTGTTTTGTAACATGTGTTGGAGTTATCCATTGCTACACAGGTTGCTGCAAGTGCTACAGATAAATGGCAAAAATCTTTTTTTTAACTGGATGAATATTTATGTAAACAACATTACTCAAACAAACAAAGGCTCATGTACAGTAAACAGCTGAACTCCATAAAGACCTTAACAGCAGTATTACTGGAATCCATGTTACTCGATGTAAATGTTGAGCTACACAAGACAAGCTTTCTACTTTCTTTTTGCCAAATCTTAATATAGATTGTTTTTTCCCCTCCTATATCTGATGGTTATTACTCATTGAGTCATTTTTTATGCACCACATCACGTATTAGGCATGTGTAAGCCATGTGAGTGTGGATAACTGTACCTTCCTCTTTTTCCAATGCCTAGGGGATCGGCAGAGTTACTGGAAGAGTCTGGAGGGAACCTGTCTCCTGCAGACTCAATGACCTCCATCCCTACCTGTATGCCCTTCTCCTGGTTTGGAGACAAAGAGAGGGACAGAGAGCCCTCCTCCTCCAGCAGCAGTCTGCCGTATGCTGCAACTGAGACCAGCAGTGAGCAAAGCCAGGATCGTAAGAATAAGGTATGTCACTTTCTCTAAATGTGAAAATAAATATATTAGTTATATAGTATTTAACACTTCATAAGTGAGATTGAGATATAACATCAGTGGGGTCACGGACTTGATCCCTCTGTCATTCTGCTCTCACCAGCAGTTGTAAAACAGTCATTGTCTATCCTCCATCATCACAATATATTTTAGTCTTCATTGAAAGAGTAAAACTAGTAGACACATGATGGGAGGCTGTTTCCAGACATGTGCTGTCATCGACCAGTTCTCCAAATAAGCTGCACCATGCAAAGGCTACAGTAACTGGATCCATATGAAAGCCATTAGAGAGGGCTAGCAGGGAAGGATTTGGTGGCTTTTCAATGAGTTTGCAAATGGTGACACATGAAACGCATCCAGTGAAACGCCTGGCTAACTGTCATACAGGCAGCGGTCGGGCTGGTGTTCCCACGATTCTGTTTAATGAGTTCAAGACACAAGCTGACCGAAGAAGAAATGATTACTGAGAGTTTGAGTTTTGTTGCTGTGTGCATCATGGCAGTTTTTGTCAGTGCTTTGCTGCCTGGACATTCATCTCACTGAACCGTTTCCTTTAAACAGACAAATCTCTCCTGGTCCTCTTTATTCAGTCGCTCATTAGATTTGGTACAGTATACACATTTTTGTTTTACATTTGATTTTAGATGACACGGTAGAGCATTACTAACAAATGTAGTTCTGCGATTTGTAATTTCTCACCTCAATACATCCTATGAATAATTCACAATTTCTCTTGTAGTGGGTATGTGGTAGTGTTATAAGAAACTAATGTTACCTAATTTTCTCCACATTCAGAAAGCTTTGTGGCTTGTTGAGGAAACCAATGAAAAAGTAGTTTCTAGGGCTTGTTGCACCAGCTAATCGGAAGTTTGATCGAAGATTTGTGTGTAAAGTCAACATTAACTGCTACGTTGTAACTAACTGTATTGTGAAACCTGTTGTTGTTTTTTTTATAGTCTAATTCTCACAATACGTTGAAACTAAGCTGCACTTAAACTTACACATGGCTGGTGCAATGGCCTGCAGGTCTGGACAATATTTCCCTTATTCCAAATTTAACGCACATTTGTGTCTGAAAAGCAAGCCACAGTTTAATTTTGACTAGATTACATGTAAAAATAATCACTTTGTCACCTTAATCTTAATAGCATCTGCTCGAATGAATTGAAAACATTACCCCATACCTGAAATGTGTGTGCTTGTTTTCCATTAGAAGTAGTAGTGCACTGTTAGTTGTTGTTTAGAAGTTGTTGATGTAGTTTTGGTGGTGGATTGGTTTTAGTTTTAATCACCTTGAATATTGTGCTACATAGTAGATACTTGACCTTCTGCCTTCCTTTCACATGTTGAAGATCACAGTCACTCAAATCAATGACCTGGATTGCTGCCACTTTAATCACAGCTTTCATCATTTTTCATAAAAATTTCAGTCCTTTTGGAAACAGCACTGCACTTCCCCCTCACACCTGTAGTGTTGTATTTGTTTGCTTCTCCCAGTAAAGAACTGTTGTTTGGTGATGTGTTACTGTAGTAAATGCGTTCCTTGTTTCCACTTGTTCCAGAGTTTTTCAGTCATAGATGATTCTAACCCTGCCAGTCCCCATTCAGACATCTCTGGGTTAGTTGCTGAACCCAATCTGTCTGGGCGCTCACACACTTTAATCTTCTCTTCCAGTGAGGTGAGTGCTCTCCTTGTTGCACAGTCACAAAAGCCGTGTGGGACGCCTTGATGCAGCTGAAAGGGGACATTCTCAAGCATGCTCTTTGAGCCTCCCCCCCTTTCATAGCTGAGATTAAATCGTGAATGCAGGGGGAATAGACAAGAGCTGCATGTGTGTGTGTGTGTGTGTGTGTTTAAAGCTATTTTGTTTTGTGTGAAAACAAGTCTTGTGGCTTAGCTTCTCTCAAGTCAGCTGTGATGTTAATAGTTTGTTAGAACCGTCAACCAGTGTTTCATGTTCTTTACAAGCTTTGGCAGACCACAGAACACAGTCAACTGCTCTGCTGCCTGCTCAGTGGTGTTTCAGCATCTGTTGTTTCTGATATTATAGTTTCAAGTGTCTCAGTCTCTGAGTGAAACATACAGTATGAAGACACACATCTGCATCTGAGAATGTTATTGGTATTTTGCTGTCATTGCACGCTTGTTTTCTTAGTGCTAGCTTGGGAAATTTACACACTGCACACAGTTTAGTTAAACAGATCTTGCACTACATGTTTCATTTTGTTTGTTGTTGTTGGCTTTACTTATTTATTTAGGTCTCTCAGTCCCCACCCCTCCCTTGAACTGCTTTTCATCCATTTCCCCACCTAAAGAAATGAAAAAATGCCATTTATTATTTAATAAATGGCATTTATTAAGTGATTGAATGAATGAAGTGGAAAACATGACCGATGTCTGCATTTCACCACTTGTCACTTAACTGCATTAGGAACATTGATCCAAACTGTCAAACAGTACAATCCATGGCATCGTATGGCTGTTGCACGTTGTTGGCAAGCATCAAATATGTCTTTAGAATGTATTTTTTCCATGCACTAGATATGAATAATCTTTTTCCTTTTTAGAGTACAACACTAAAAGCCTCAAGGTGGTTGAACCCACTCACACTTTTTCAGAAAAATGCATCCGAGATCATTTTAACAAAAAATATCAAATGTTGATGTTTAATATGGTTATTTTTCTGATATCTGTGTGTATGATCTGTGTCCTCTGTAGACTTTGGATGATGAACCAGTAGCTACAGGAAAAGAGTATCTTTGGCAGAACCGGTCCGTCTCTGAATGGACCAATCAGCAGGTCTGTCACTGGTTGATGGGCATGAATATGGACCAATACACACCTGAATTCACAGCGAAGGGAGTGGACGGCCAGCAGCTCTTGAACTTGGACAGTGACAAATTGAAGGTAAGAAAAAAAATAGGACTTGATAATAATTTACTTTGAATTACCTGTATAATAATTGGCTGATTTACTTGTTTAATAATTTAATGTTTGGTTTAATGAAATTTAGTTTTATCAGACATGGCCACTTTCATTGCAAAAGAAGTCATTGTTTAGTCTGCCTTTGACTGCCACCTTGTGGCCAGAAGTATTTTTTCCTGTTGACAATGATTCCCAATTCATATTTTACATTATTTCTGCAATATTAGAGGGGAAAAGGAATATTAAGGACATGAATGCCAAAGAAAATGCTTGAAGAATATTGAATACTGAATTGAGATGATGACAAGACCATATTGTTATACATTTGTAGAATTTGGTCATCTGTCACCTCGAGGTTATACTGTAAACAGATTCCTTCTATAACAGAGTTGGATTAAATCCATTTTTAATCAGGCTAAAATTATAATTACATATTTCATCCTAATATCAACTTTTTTCCCTAAGCAAAAAATGTCTTTTTGTGAAATTTCCCACAGTTACACCAGCACAGAAATCCAAAGGGCTTGTGTGGAAAAAGTCACACTAATGATACGAAGCCTTCTTTAACAGCAACTTTGGTCTAGAGCTAAAACGATTCATCGCTCAGCAGAAAATGGATTGGCAACAATAAATATTGGTTAATTGCTAAGACTTATTTTTCAAGCAAAAATGCCAGCAATGTGCTGGCTCCAGTCTCTCAATAAGTTTGCCATATATGATAGTAAACCGATTATTTGGAAAAAACAAGCAATCTGAAGGTGTCATATCAGGCTCTGGGAACTAATTTGTGGGTATTTTTCACTATTTTCTGACAGTGAAGATGAAATGATTTAATGTACTTAGCAGATTAATCAATGATGAAAATCATTAGTTGTAGCCCTGCTTTGATCCGTAGTTAGGGACAAATATTTAACAAATATTGTGGCATTATTCTTCCCTAAATCTGTGCATTTATTCCTCCAGGCGCTCGGTGTGTCAAGTCAGAGCGACCGTTCAACTATCAAGAAAAAGCTGAAGGACATGCGTAAGGCCCAGGAGAAGCAGGAGAAACAGAGAGAGAAACGAGAGAAGGAGGTTCGACGCAGCGGGAAAGTGCCAGTCAGTACCGACTCTGTCTGCTGAGGTAGCAGCTCTGAACTCATGCAACTCATAAAGTTCTAGCAGAACCCTGAGCAAACCTGTTTTTATACTTTTGGTGCCATGCCATTCATGTCACATGGCGTTAATGCCAACAACCACAGAGCTTGACTGCCAGGAGTGTACCTGAGCCGACTGAGGTGCCAGTTCCGATTTATGTTCATACTGCAGCTCCTGTTTCTTTTCTCATCACCGTTTCCTGAATATTCTAACACATTTTAACTCAAACCATTTTAAACTGAATGATGGGGAATGTCAAAAAGTTGGGTATGTGACCAAAAAGGAATCCTAACATTTTTTACCACTAAAAAGCTAGAAGCTATAATTATAAAAGTCTGTTTTCAGACCTAGTGCAGTTGTTGCAGATCATGCACACCTTTACCTATGAAAGTCGAATATATTCTGCTTTTTCAGCATTTTTTATTTTTGCTAGTATAACTTGCCTGTTTCCATGTGCAACTGTTTTGCAGGAACAGTTATTGTACAGTTCAGATAAAAGCACTATATTTGTCTTTTAAGCTTCAATGGGCAACAAGGTTTTAAATGTATGTTTTATAAATGTGTATTAACTGCATCTTTTTTTTTTTTTTTTTTTTTTATATACTTAATACCAATGTTCATTTTATACTATCTAAATTTTTCTACTAAGTAGAATAGCTGGGCTGTCGTTTTTGCTGAATGAAAAGCAACAAACAAATCAAGTAGGGATGAGGTGAATGCTGCTTCTGCTGTCCGTGACTCTGGCTGTGTGTCGCTGAGATGGTACCATGATGCTCTGTAAATACACACAGCATGCAGGTCCGCTATACGCACACCTCACCGGTCTATTAGACGGTAGGTCTATGACAAGGACTTGTGAGTCGGGAGCAGAGCGTCGTGTGTGTGAATGTGAGGCTGAACGGTGAGTCGTTCACAGCCAAACCGAAGTGCTTCCTTTCTTCTCAAGCATGACTCCATGTTGGACTGCAAGAAAATCATGTTTTCCACATCTGCTGAATCGGAGAAAAAACATTTCTTTGTACATACAGCATCAATAAACTAATTTTCATTTCATGTGGTGTGTTTGTTTTGTGTTCTTCCTCCTCGCTTCAGTTAATTTGTATTTACAGTGATATGAAGCCCCTCAGTCATTTGCAGCAATTAATTCAAACACTTCCTCCAGTGATGCGTCACTCTGGATACACACTAACAATGGTTATGGTAAATTATGTTAGCATTCAACGTGATCAGTTCCCCTATTGATGTTGCACAATTTAAACCAAACACTGGGCAGAAATCTGAACATAAGTAGCACAACATCTAGACACATCGAACTGATCAGTTTCCATCATTGCTTCCATTCACCACTGAGAGATTTGACACATATTTGAAATATTTATTTTTTTTACTGAACACTTTTCATATGGTATTAGTGTAACATGGAAATATGAATTATAGCTTATTGAACAGGATGAGTCCTAATAGCAACCCAAATACTGTATTTTATTCCCTTATACTGTAAGTTCATCTTGTTTCAAATTTGCAGGACTTTATTTGCTAATTAACTGAGAATTTAAGAAGAAATCTAAATATGTTGCAAACCCAATTAAACATATCAGCCTACATATTTTTCTTTCAGCTATGTTGAATTACAATTATTAATTTTCCTTGTTACACGGTAAACAATAGGTGCAGAATTGCCCTTTACAGATGGCAAATCAATACATTTTTGATCACATGTTGCCTGTATACATCATCCGAATGAAGAAATGCCCTAAATGAAAACATTTTGACCAAAAAGACTTTCCAGCAGAAAAGTCCAACAGATTTAAAAACAAGAAGCAACTAATTATGTAACACATTTTCTTACACACACACTAACAGCTTACTGTCACTAACTTTCAGCAAAATAAAAGCAGCTAAGCAATTCAGGGAAAGTCGTAAACCAGCAGAGCTAACTGTAACTGTAAAGACAATGTGTCAATATAAACACGGTTCATACCTTAAAGGGTGAGTCCACCCATATTACAAAAACATGTTTCCTGACCCCTCATGTTTCTAACCATGCAGATCATTTCAGTTGGCGAGGTTTTGAGATTTCCCATGCTGAGAATCTTATTTGTTGTTCTCAAAGCATAAAAAAAATAGCATTTCAACTGACCAATAGAGATTTTCAAAAATCCACTAGTAGTTCATCATAACAAAACAATTGCTCTATATGAAATATGTGGCACTAAAACTTGTTCTATAATTCTTTTACTTTCTGTACAAAGAAATCTGAACTGATTAAAAGGTTCAGTAGGTAACTTTTATAAAAATAACTTCATATTTGCTGAAGGTGTCACTATATCCTAACAGTAGTACATGAGACAGATGGTTCCTCTGGGTCTTAATGGCATTTGCAAGAATCCATCGTGCCTGAACGAAAACAACCAATCAGAGCGAGGAGAGGTCTCTAATGCAGTGTCAGTCACTGCTCGTGCACACGCGCCAACTCAGTCAAGCTCAATATCTTCAACACGCGGCTTCAGCAGGAGCTCTGTGAACACAGTGGCTGAGAAACAACCGGCAGCAATGAAAAAACTGCCCATCCCTCCTTTTCCAACAACAGCTACACGGCAAAGACAAAGAAACAGAAGAAGACCAACGACAGAAAGCAGCCAAAAACTTGGCCATTGTATAATATGACAAAAGTTATTTTTATAAAAGTTATCTACTGAACCTTTACACACACACACACACACACACACACACACACACACACAACCATTCATTTACAACAACCTCACCTTGCACACTTTGCTACGGGGCGCAGCCATTTGGATCTAGAAACTGCGAAATGTTGTCATGTCCTTGGGCTCTTTGCTGGGGACACACCAGTCGTCGGCCTCCTGGATCGTCTTGTAGTGCTTCCAGGCCGACTTGTTGTACACGGGGAGCCTCTCGATGGACTCTGTGGAGAGTGCCTAACAGAAGATTGAGAGAACAAAGTTAAAACAGAACGTAAATTATGCATGCATTCTCCTTTTCCTTGCGAGAGACGCACACATGCTGTTGATGTGAAAACTCAGTTACCCGAATGTAGATCACAGCGTCAGTTCCATAGCCCTCGAGAGAGTACAGCTTCAGGTCCCCTTGAAAGTACCGGGCATACAGTCGAGAGATGGGTAGGCCGTACCCGTAACCAGCCTAGACAAAAAATAAAGGAAAAAGCGAGTAAGTGGGTCAGTTGTGATTATTTCTTGTCAGCTACTATTTCAAAAGGTCAAGAATAAAAACTTTAAAGCAAAACTTTTAAGCCAACTTGGACAAAGTGCTGTGGCTTAAATCATGACAGGCACTGAGCTCGCATTTCAACATCAATGACAATGGAGCAAACTCCATCCACTCATGAGGACTGTCTGACGTGGTCGAAAGCTCTGGAAAAAGCTAGTACAGGGACAGGGGTTGGGACTGTTCTGTCATCCAACTAAAGTCATTTCAGGAAAGGGACAGATTTTAAAAAAGGAATATTTTACTGGTTTAAATGTTTAGTCCAGGCTGGCTGCAATCAGAGTTGGTCTGTTATTGACATACATCAGAATATAGAGGATGTATGCAAAATCATACATTTAACATGCAATGTCAATAATCAATAATATGGAATTATCTTGCCACACACATAAGTCAAGTCTTAGATGTATCCTCTTTTTTATAAGGTAATGGTGGAAGTCTGCATAAAACATATTTTATATAAAAACATTTTACTCACAGCAGGACAGCACAGGTGTAATCACTAACATTAACGACGGCTGCATTCCATTTAGTTGTCCCAGTTCCCTGGTATAGTTAGTAACACCTGTGCTTTTCTGCTATGAGTCAAAATGTCTGCTGGTTATATCACTGATTCTTATGTTTCCAGGCAAGGTGGAGAATGTCAGAAGAAGTGATTGTTTTTGTTATTTTTTAAGATTTTGATGGTGCGACGTACAAACTGGATAAGTAATTCGAGAGCAAAGTGGGCTCACATCCATCCACATGAATTTACACACTATTGATCATCCATCAGGAGTACTGACCAGAGGAGCAGCGCGGGCTCCGTCGATGCTGGGTCGAGGAGCTGTCGAATACGTGTAGGTAAACAACCTGTCAATCTTGCGCAGCGGCACGCCTCCTCCACGATCACTCACCTGAAGAACAGTATCAGAACAGCAACAGCATCCAATAACTCTCACGAACCATACAAATCATAGAGGATTTCCAAATCTGTTGCTTTAACATTTTATACTTTTTTTTCCCCCATCCGGACAGTTTACACTGGTACGTTTTGGTAAAAAAGACAATGAATGAGTTTACCCTGACTGTCAGATCTTCACTTCCCAGAGCGACCTGTGCATGGATAGCAGGATACTCCAAGGCATCGCCGTATAACTCCATGGTGGCCCGCATGGCGTTCTGCAACAACAAAAGCGCACAAGGGTTTTTCTAAATGTTTAACATAAGAGAGAGGCAACATATGAAAATGTAAAACTGCATCATGTGAACCGGCTGTCCAAGCTAATCCTACCTTAAAAAGTTCAAACACCATATGATACAAATGAGATGGAACATAGACCACAGTGACGGGCTTTCCCTTCTCTTCGGCTGTCAGGACAAACAGACAATCAAAGATGATCAGATATGATTGAATCAAGCAATTCACATGTATGTATTCATTAATAATGCAGTGTGACATTAAAACATGTGTATGCTTGTAATGTACATCATTAAAATGTCTGTCACTGTGTGTATATATATATATATATATATATATATAATATATATAATATATAAATTACCAGAGAATTCCTCCAGTACCAGCTCAGGAGAGTTCATGTAGTAGCGGTCACAAAGGTTTCGTGCATTTTCGTAGGCATCTACGAGAAAGAGGTTTGTTTTCAGCAAAGAACATGAATGACACTTGAATACTTGAACAGCGACGTATTTGAGCACTCTGTCACAGTGTGTTCCTCATAAACTGTTTGTGTTCTCAGACAGACATTCTCACCTTTGATAACCTCGCTGACACGACAGTTTGGATCAATACTGCCAATCTGTTTGGGATGTGCTGGGTTCACCTCCACCTTCCCACCAAAGAGGAGAGCTGGAATAAAACATGCAGGGATGTGACCACGCACTTCAGTATAAAGTGTTCATTATTTAAATGATGATACACCCAAAATAGACATTTGTGGACATATATTTCCCTCTTGATTGAATAAATTAAACGTTTCGTCTATAAAATGTCAGAAAATGGTGAAACATGCCGATCACAATTTCCCAGAGCCCAAGGTGATGTCCTCAAATGTCTTACTTATTCTGCCCAACAGTCCAAAACCCAACAATAATCAATTTACTGTCACATGAGACAAAGAAAAGCAGCAAATCCTCACAACTGAGAACCTGGAACCAGGTCATGTTATAATAAAAAATGACAAACAAAATAATATAGTTAATTAACTAATCTTTGAAAATGCAACAAACCACAAAAACAAGAAGTCCGGCGTTTTTCTTTTACACTTAATTCTAAAATGGCTCTTACAACGTCAAGTTCTATTTTCATTGCAGGGTTCGACATTAACCATGGCCCTATGGCCCGTGGCCACGAAAAGTTACTTCATGGCCACCAAATACTCCATGTAGGTGGCCCCCTGTGGCCACCAAGTTTTATCCCTATACTGCAAGCCTTCGCCAAAGCAACGTTACAGTTCCACAAACATCCCGATTCCTTCGCACCTTTTAGTTCAACAGTCTATGATTCTATCTGCGTGAGGAAGCGAGCGAGAGAGAGGCATATGTACCATCTTTTACAAATAACTTTTCAATTTAAATAAATTATTATAAAAATATATTTTCATTCAGTTAATGTCTTTTCATTTATTGAGGTGTCACATTTAAGGAAGGCTGTGTTAAGTTGCGTTCAATTGCCTTTTCTGTGTTGTTTTTACATAACTTTACATTTGGGCCACCAAAAATGTACTGGCCACCAAATTTAGGGGCTTGGTGGCCCGTGGGGCCAGTGCTTAAAAATATAAGCGTCTATCCCTGGATTGGTTGTAGACCTGAGTCATAGGTGCAGTTAGATTTAGAGAACTTAGTCCTAAAGTTTTGGCACTGTCAGAATTGGTCGCCAAAATCTTCATGATGGTCAACTTTCATCTGCAATGGCCCAAAATCCACATTGTATTTAGGTCTTTAAATGAGCCTGAGGAGTAAAACAGTCTGCACTAGAAGAAAAGTACAAAGAGAAACGGTCAGGTTTTTAAAACCCCTAAAACCATATTCAAACTTAAAAACACAACATTTAATCAGCAAATGGAGATTTCCACTGTGATGTTGTACTCAGCGATTGCTGCTGCCATTACCAGTAACTAAATTCTCTCCAATGATTCTTACAGTCTTTGTCTTGTAAATTGTTTGGTTTTTCCCCTTACCTGGAAACCCAAAACACTTAAAATATCACTCCATCTGGGCTCAAACTGTCTAGCTCTGCACTCTCTAATCTTCAGACAACACAGAAAAGCCCATTCTAAAATGTTGTTTCTTATTTTTTACACTTACTTACTGACATTTTATTAGAAATTCCTTTTAATGTCAGTAACATCAAAAGAAACAACAATACAGTTGCAACAAGACATCCATATTATAAACATAAATTATGGACAGCAAGTCTTTATGTAGCGCTACATGAATGTGCCTATGATTATCCATGAGTGGTAAAGCATACAGAAAAGAGAGTCAAGAGTACAGTTGACACAGGCAAACCAATTGCCATGCTCACTATTCCAAATAATAAAATATCCCTAAATGTTGCTCTGTAAATATTCATCATGAGAATTTGTAACTCTGTGATTTATAGTGTTGAAGTTTTATATCACAAAGTTTAGTGAAAACCTTGATTATGCCTTTGGTGTGGTGTTTTCTTTCTCATAATCTCATCATAACACTGAATCTCGTTTCTGTACTTTCTGTTACCGTTTTATCATTGTGCCCTTATATTGCTCCTTTGTCCTCATTGTGTTGAGCAGCTGGAAACGGGGTCAGGTACACAGCAGGAACTGTTACTTTGTCGCCCTTTTTCTTGCTTAAAGTAAAATACATTTTACATCCCCAAATAGACTGTAAAAAGATACAAAAAGTATGGACACAGGGCATCTTTTTCCAAAACAAAATAACATTTGTGCTGCTCTTTTTTATAGTGTAAGTCTGTGCAGGCTGACTATCTCTTTACCCTTTAATACTGAACAAACAATTCACTCACACAAAAGGTGCGGATAAGGTACATGTCACTTCAAGTTCAAATGAATGTGGCAACGCCAGAAAAGGTGTTGTCTGTTGACCTGATTCACTGTGGCACTGGTTAAAAGGTTGCACACAGTACGCACACTGCTACAAAAATCAAGATGGCTGCCAGGAGTCTGGTTTCGTGTTAGTGGAGCAGCCTGGCTCTCTGTGACAGATCTACACTGAAATGTCATAATATCACAAAATGAGCCCTCTGCTGTTGAGGGCCTTGATTTCCAAACAACTACAGTGCACTGTTAACACACTACATTCATGATGAAAAGAAATCATCTTTCATTAAGTAGAAGAGAATCGACTCACTGTGCTGGTTGAGCAACATCCTGATGGATATCCTGCTCATGTAGAAACGATCTAGAAAATACTGAACATTTTGGCTGACGACTGGGTCTGTGCCATACGTCTCCTTGTACTCCACAACTCCCTGAGCCATGGTAGGAATAACATCATTGTGTCGATTTCTGACTCTTATTACCGCATCTGTGAAACTAAATAAAGACATAACAATTACGACAAGGCGTCAAAAATAAAACCACAGAATAAGATGAGCTCTCTCATTGAATAAAACATAACACATATAAGATACACAGTAAAGCTAAACTGCATAGTGTATGTTTTGATTTACTTACTCATATGTGACTTTCTCATCATCTGCATTTTTGTCTTTGAACTCAAGAATCTCCTGAAGACTTTGCATGTACCTGCATGTGAAAAAAAATCATCGCCGTTGATTTTGCAGGAACTGGAAGGGCGTAGTTTGAGAGATAACTGAGATAAAGCAGAACAAAACCTGCATACCAGCCCTGGACCAGCCGGACAGATGGAGTCCTCAGTAAGTTGTCCGGCAACAAGTTGATTTCTTTCATTATGTTCGCCAACCTCACAGGTAACTCCTGTCTGAGGAAGGCGAACGATGTTTTCTCACATGCATTTTCTGAGCCTGAACAGTGTAAAGACAAACAGAAATATCAGAGTTCTCATTGTTATTTTCAAAAACAGTATGGGCCTTTTTTACTTGATCTTGAGTTCCTATCTTGCTGGTAGACTTCCATGTGTGCATACACCTTGGTGCAATATACCACAACTAAGTGACCCACAGCAAACATGGGGTATGTGTTTTTCCAGTCCAGTCAGTAGGGACATGGCTCATCTTTGGCCCAGGACCCACTAGTCGCCCCTGGCTTCCACTGATGAGATGACCCCCTATCCTTTTTGTTTGCAAAAAGTGCCCTTTACAAATGACAAGTCAAAACCTTAATGCCTGAATAAAACGTATTCTAAGGGGTGCTAGATTATTAGCAGGGCAGGATATTACAAAAAAGATTTTTTTTTGGGTGGGGGACTTTTCTCTAAGCATTTTTCTTGTGAAATACTGAACGGCATTCATTGTTTGATTGAACTGCTCACAACTCAGACATGCAACCTGTGAGGAGAGGTAACAAGTACTTTTCATTAAGTGGTCACATGCAAAAAAAAAAAAGTTGGAATTCTTAAATGCTACAAATGTTAGGTATAAAGACACTTCAGTGTTTATAGTGTGTGTACCACCTCTTACCAAAATCCAGAAACTGCTTCATTGAAAGAGGAGAGGGTGAAAATTTGGAATAATAGTCAATGTCCTTTCCTATGGACACGCCGCTCCTCAGAAACCTTAAAATCCTCATTCTGACAGGATGTTGTTCAGTTGGTGTCACAGACAAAAACTGTGCTAATTAAGACTGATAACAGGTGGCATCCACAGCACAGCCACGCAGTTAACGTTACCGTTAGCTAATCTATGTTGACATAAGCTTCCACGCTAACTCCATCAGCTCGCAAACACACTCGTGAAATTAACGTTCTCTTATTGAGTGATTTAGTAAAATGTGTGTATCCATAGTCCCCGCTACTGTAAAATACTTAGAAATCGTCCCTTACATCCACTGCTCACACCGTAGCTGATGGAAATGTCAACATGACATGTTGGCTGTGTCGTTAGCTAGCTAACCCGGAGAGTCATAACGATGTCAAGAGAAGACACGTGTGTACCTTTCGACTTTGTTAAAAAACTTTAAAAAAAAAACTTTATTGATCAAAATATGCTTTCATTTTCAGTTTATCATAACAGTATGGAGGGTACAATTAGCTTATATGTGGATATAAAAAAAAGGAAAAAAGACAAGACAAAAACAAAGACAAAATATATAAGAAACGATCTAATTAAATTTCAAATGTCTTCATGTCTGTCTTTTAGAATTATTTTTACAGAGTTTAGCAAAAAAGGAACAATAATAGTAAATACGTGAATTATTTTACAAAAAATTCTAATTGTGAATTCAAACTGTGCCCGTTAAGAACACAACATTTAAGTGAAATAAATCTTTTAAACAGTGTTATAATATTTGACATCGATAGCGAGGCACTTTTATCAGATCCCTGTATAAAACAACGTCATTTTGTAGTTTTTTTTTTTTTTTTTTTTTTTGTAGATTTCTTCTTGTTGATTCGTTTGGCAGTTGTCAAGCAGCTCACATTCTGCACATGCACAGAGTGGTTTATTTCGTAAACTCAGTACTCTTTGGAAAACTTCAAGGTCCTCTTTCCCTGAGGCTTGTTATTCAGGCAGAAAGCTGTACCAATCAGACTTCGGCTTGGGTCTGGTCAGGACCGTGGTTGGGCATTGAATCTGTCAATCTTACCAAAGGAGGCGGGATATGCGCGCTAGCAGACAAAACTCAGGGCTAAGGTTGGTGTGGCATTAGGTCCTAACTGCCGTCATTTCCTTTAGTAAACTACAGAGATGCCTGCTTAAAAATACGAAATACGAGGTAGCGGGCCACGTTTTTGTGAAGGATGTGTTGTTAGTTTTTGGTCGCCGTCGGGTCAAGGTAATATTAACAAATCTGTGATTGACTTTATTAACCGCTAACGTCTGGAAAGTGATCGTTGGAGAGCAGCTGTTTCCTCAGTAACTTCAGTTGAACCAACTCGTAGCTGTGACCCGCCAAAAAACACAGAGAGGCTAATTGAGGAAGTGACCATTTTCTACGCAGTTGTTTTCGATAACATCATAGCAACGTTATAGTGATCCTCTTGGGAAAGAAAATGAGTGGTGGATTCAACTTTGGCCAAGCCTCCACGGGCTTCGCCTTCGGAGCTCAGAAGACCACAGCCGCAACCCCCAGCACGGGCTTTGGGATGACAAGCTCCACACCTGCGGCTCCCGGAGGGGGCTTCACGTTCGGCACTAACGTTACCCCTCAGGCCCCCGCCAACCCTACTGGCTCTTTTAGCTTTGGCACCCCAGCAAAGAGCACAGCAGCCGCCGGGAGCTTTTCTTTTGGGAACCCTACCTCCACCAACGCATTTGGCCTGGGTACGACTCCTCAAACCACAGCAGCAGCAGGGCTGACTTTAGGCTCCACAGCAGCTCCAGCTCCGGGGTCAGGGTTCAGCCTGGGCACGGGTTTGTCTGTACAGACCACCGCTGCCGCCCCTGCAGGAGGGGGCTTCACCTTTGGGACTCCTTCTCAAGCTCAACCCCAACTTGCAGCATCAACAGCAGCCGCAGCCCCACCAGCAGCCACAGCACCACCAACAGCCGCAGCAACAGCAATGACAGGATTCGGAGGGTTCAGCTTTGGAGCAACCAAAGTCCAGGTGACCACAGCTGCACCCTCTACTGCTGCCCCAGGAGGGGGCTTCAACTTTGGCACCATTGCTCCATCCAACCTCACCCTGGGCACCCAGCCCCAGCCAGCCTCCACTGCTGCAGCCACAACAGGTCAGACTGGAGGATTTGCCTTTGGGATTAAACCCTCATCAACCCCAGCTCCTCCTGCATCGACCCAGGCAGCCCCAACTTCAGGCCCATCTCTCTTTGCTGCACCTATCTCTACAGCAGCTGCTGCTGCTGCTGCTACAGCTGCTGCTACAGCTGCTGCTACTGCCACTGCAACAGGTACAGGCTTTACTTTGGGTGTAGCTCCAACTTCAGCAGCAAGCACTGTCGCTGCACCAACCACAGCAGCTGGTGGAGGTCTGTCTTTTATGCTCAAACCTCTGGGGGCAGCTACCACCACCTCCACCCCTGCTGCCACAACTGCACCTGCCACAACGGGTGCTGCTGCAGCCTTTACGCTGGGGCTCAAAGCTCTATCCAGCATGAGTGCCCCAACAACTGCTACAGTCACAGCCATCACTACAACCACTGCTCCTCCAGTGATGACCTACGCCCAGCTAGAGGGTCTCATTAACAAGTGGAGTCTTGAGCTTGAGGACCAAGAGAGACATTTCTTACAGCAGGCAACTCAGGTGAATGCCTGGGACCGCATGCTGGTGGAGAATGGCGAGAAGATCACAGCCCTGCATAAGGAGATGGAGAAGGTGAAGCTGGACCAGAGGAGGCTAAATCAGGAGCTGGATTTCATCCTGTCCCAACAGAAGGAGCTGGAGGACTTACTCTGCCCACTTGAGGAGTCGGTGAAAGAGCAAAGTGGAACCATCTACATGCAGAACGCTGACGAGGAACGTGAAAGAACGTACAAGCTAGCGGAAAACGTGGACGCACAGCTGAAGAGGATGTCACAGGACCTGAAGGAGATCATCGAGCACCTGAACACATCCAGCGGCCCAGCAGACACCAGTGACCCAGTAAGATGAGACCTCATTTTACTTAACCCTTCCTTGACACATTTTTGCTGCTCTGGCATTTGTTGCAAATAAAATTAACACCTTCCTCTCTCTTTTTTTTTTTTTTTTTTTTGTCTCCTCAGCTTCAGCAGATCTGTAAAATTCTCAACACCCACATGGATTCACTTCAGTGGATTGATCAGAACTCGGTTCTTCTGCAGAGACGAGTGGAGGAAGTGTCCAAGTTGTGTGACAACCAGCGCAAGGAGCAGGAGAAAACCTTTCGTTTAACATTTGACTGATCTGGAATAAATATGTTGACACATATTCTGACATAATGCTAATTTTGGGGAAAGTTTTCAGTAGTTGAGATGGGGTTGAGATGTTTTTGGATGCAAAACCAAAGCATTCATCACAGTTCCTGCTATCATGTTTTTCCCCTCAGCTGTTTTGAGTCGTTTGGGCATAAAGATTATTTTCAATGCAATAGCTTTTATATAGAGTAGTGAAAATGCTGATCTGTTCCCATGTAAATGCTATGGTTCTAAATAAATAAATGTCTTGATTAAGACTCTGTTCTATTGGTTAGCAAATAAGCTTTACTGCCATTTATTTCAGTGACGTTTTAGTCAGAGGTAGGCCTTTGTGCACACGTACAATTGAATTCTATCAAAGCTTTGATAATATCTCATATGTTCAAGACGTGCATATGGAATTAGTTTTTGCTTTTATATAAAGCTGAAACAATTGTTGTCAATCGACAAAATTAAACTGTTTACAGAATAGGGATTTTTGGGGGGGGGGTTTCTAATAGAAAGCCAAACATGACCTAGTTCCAGCTTCTCAGTTGTGAGGATTTGCAGCTTTTCTTTGTCCTATGTGACAGTAAACTGAATATTTTTGGGTTTTGACTGTTTGTCAAAGATTGGGGTTTTGATGGGCATTTTTCACTATTTTCTGACAGTTTATAGATCTAACAATTAATCGAAAACCGAATCGGCAGATTAATGAAGGATGAAAATGATAATTAGTTGCAGCCTTACTTTAATATATGAAATACTAATGGTAATGAAATGCCACAATAACAATCGGTTTTTAAACATTTTTATTATACTTGACAATTCAACAAGACATTCACTTTGAATTTGAATGTATAAAACATAAATTTCAGTTGCTTTTCACAATCTTCCCTTTAGATTCCTCACAAGGAACAAAAAGAGTTAGTCTTACTTCAGTGATGACCTACAGTACAGTGGATGCTACCTGAATGCCACCAGAAGCGGAAAAAGACCTCCACTCACATTTAGAGTCAGCTGTGGTCGTTTGTACAGCTTTAATGTGATGTGTAATTTCATTATTGTGAAATGATAATGTACCTAAATGTCATTCCAAGCAGGACAGAAGCATTTTTGTTGGAAAGCACTGAAACTAGACACATAAAACACCAACAAAAACATGTTTACTGATTTACATTCATACTGTATAACACTGAGCTAGCTGTACCTTCCTTGCATAGACTTTAAGCTTTTAGTAAGACATTACAACTCCATAGAAATAGTAGTAAACTTTGCCCTTTGTTGGTCTTCTCCAGGGCAGACATAAAAAAAACTCTTTGGCTGCATGAATTTTTTTTTTTAATCAAAAAATAAATACAGTGTGTGCAAGTATTTAAATATATACAAAACTTACAAAAAACATTTCATCATCTATACAGTGTAAAAATTCAACAACATGAAGCTAACTAATTCCTGAAAAGGATTATCTACTATTTAGTTTTTAAATCACCAGTGTTCATGTGTGTTTGTGGCTTGACACTGTTTAAAAAAACAACAACAATAACCTGTTTGTAAAAAATCATTTGAATAGAAAAAAGAGTCATGAGTAACTTTCGTTGTCGAGCCAAGTCGTCATCCACTGCTTTTTTTCAGAGGGCTCAAGCTTGACTTTTCCATCTTTATACTCAGGAGTTTCCTTTCTTATCCGCACCGCGTGGTAACGAGGGACGCTGTCGTCTTGTTTGGAGCGTTTGAAGAATCCACACTGGAAATGTCAGCAATATTCATGCACGCGGTAAACAACAAGAGGAGAGATGTGCAGCAATGTTAAGCATGCTTTGCAGTTTTTAATGGGACATTTCAGACAGTCAAGCAGTAAAAGCGATGTCAGCAAAAGCACCTGCAGAGCACAGAACGATTACCAAAAAAAAGGATTTTGAGTAGGAAAATATTAAGCCTGTTGGTGAGAAAATGCATTGATTTCTTGGCAAAATTCAGAGACACATATTGTATAAATATCAGAAACCTAAAGACTTCAACTCGCACACAGAGCACTGTATCAATTTAGTACTTATTTTATGTTACATTTAGGCTAAAAGGTTTTTGTGAAATGTAATGTCATCAGCTCAGTACAATATGTGTCTGATTGAATTTTTTTGCATGAAGCCGGCTGATTTGGCTGGAAAGTGAGTTCATTAGTCGCTGCAGTAATCACACTCCATGCTGACAGCTTGTTTTTACCGCTGTTCAGAGAGAATAAATCAGGCCTCAGCAGAGAGTTTGTCAGAGGGCTGAACATGGATCTCTGCCTTGTGATATGCAGCATCGTATTGGTCTTTTGTTGCTCTCTTGAAGAAACCACACTGAGGGGGAGCAAGGGTGATGAGTTGTTAAGAGTGACAGAACTGAATCAGTAACAATAGTCAATAGCAGTTATGATGATTTCCTCCAGCAAAACACCAGAAAAAATTCATTTTATTGAGGAAATACTTTATCTGGACAGTGTTGATGCTCAAATATCACCTGACAAAAACTAAATGTTACCTTTAATATATCAACCCCAGTTCTCATATGTATCCTCACACAGACATTACTTTTCATACAACAATGAGCATCACCAGAAACACAGCTGATCTTTTACACAGTTGAATACTTTATGGTCACTTGATAGCAGGTTTATATGGAAGTTTGTAATGATTTGAATCCATAAGCGACTGAATACTTGCTGTTGAAACTTTAGGGAATATAGTATGCTAACTTTCACTCCTATTTTTTAATTTCCAATTAATCACATTAGTGTTTAGTCTACAAATGTCAAAATAATTGTTACCTCAGCCCGAAGTGAGGCCTTCAAAATTCTTATTTTGACAGCACGAAAAATATATAAATAAAAACTAAAAAACAAGGTGAATGAATTATTTGACTGTTCACAGACCACACCTTTTCTGACCTAATTTTCCGAAAGGGTTCGATGAAGTTTATGTTTTATCTCCTATTTTCATCCAATGTCATCTCCTATATTACCAAACATAGGACACATGAAGATGTAATGTACTCACCTTCCAGAGCAGAAACACCAACAAAGCCAAAATCAAGATGCCTGCGAGAACAGCCACCAGTATGATCCACCAGGGAACTTCACTGTTCTGTGCTACTGTACTTTCTGGGGACACTGCCACTGTCACCTGTAATAAAACATCAAAGTGAGGAAAAACCAAGAGATCAGGTGAGTTAGGATCAACACGGTAAACAGTTTATAATTTGTTGTAGCTGTTGAGCCTCTTACATCTGTGTCAGAAGTTCTCAGGATCATGTTTTTAGCCTGAGTATGAAGGACGAGCGAGGCCTTCACTACGATATACAAGTGCAAAGAGGCATAATCCTGTGTAAAAACAAGAACAGCTGCTCAGGTAAGACGTACCAAATCATGAGGTATCATGAAACACTGATGAGACACATGAAAACAATTAATACAAAAAATACAAAGTGCTACCTCAATAAACGTTGAGTTCCAGAGACGAGATCTCAGTTCAACTGTTGTACCGTCCAGGCCCTGTAGGGGGCACTTGAGCACCACGCATTTGATGTCACCATCACAGGTCTAGGAAGGAAAGAGTCTATTACACACCAAAGCAATATATACCTTTATATAAAAGATTGTGAATAGAACCATACAAAGGCTCACCAAAACTCTTTTTTTGCCTGACAGTGGAGACATTTTGCGTCCAGTTTTTCTTTCTCCAATTTCACGTTTTGTCCTGGACGCAGACGACTCCTGAGAAAGTACATTTCTTCTCATCAAGTGGAACTGAACCAGTGAAGGTTTGCTGTAATGGCTGACTCCTGGCCAATGGTGATTTTACTTTAAAGTACATGATAATAAAGGTTTAAAAATACTACCTGGATGTGCTTGAGAGAGTTGATTTCAGACTCAGGAGAGCAAAGGATGTCCTGCGGTCCTGTAGCAGTGACCTTCACCAGGTACAGAAGCCATTTCCCATCTTTGTTCCATTTGGGCCACTGAATGTGCAGTGAGGCTTTGACTGATGACTTCAAAGACTTCCACAAGTTATTTATCTGGAAGGAGAAATCAATATATTACTTGGTTATTTAATAAGCTAAGACTATAAAATGATTAGACAGCAGTGATTTAATAATCGTATATAGAAGCAGGTCAGAAGAATAAACTTACTCTGAATGTATAGTTAATCAAACTTCCTATCTCTTCTTCTGTCTTCATGGCACTTTCACCTTTCACAACACCTCCAAAAGAAACCTGATTAGGGCTGGCTTCCCTGATGAAAACAAGCCAAAATATTTATTTCAGATACTGTTAGAGGCACTGTATATTTATCTGCAGTCAAACAATAGTTCAACACACTTACCCACTGACCGACAACGGCAATTCAATGATTACTTTAGCCTTTACTTTAACAGGGGCAATATTTTCTTGTACACTTGTCCTGAAAGAAAACAATACACCAATATAATACAACTTCTCTGAAAATACAGGGAAAGCATGATTTTTGAACAGTTACACATTGCAGTTCCATCACACGTGCAGCTGAACATGAGGCCGCTGCAGCAGTACCTACGTTTGGAGCTGCAGGTCAATGTCAATCTCCATTGTGTCGAGAGTCACACCCACAGTGCTCAGGATGATGTAAAATGTAGTCTGGTGCAAAAAAGGAAAAACATCTCTCAAATTCGAAGTACAACAACTAAGCGTCAGGATGAAAATGTGAAACCTACGACAAGTCCGGACCTCTGAGTCTCTCTTAAAAGGATTCCCCAGCTCACAGTCTGCTTGAGAGCCGTTCTGATTGGCAGTACAGATGATCGGCTTTTCCATCTGGAAAAGGAAGCATTATAAAATTATTATAAAACACCTGGATGCTTATTAAACTGCAAATCAAAAAGCCACTAGTGAGTCGGAGAGTAATGAGAATAAACAGTAGTTTTGGCATGATTTTTAAAGCTTTAAAACATTCTTACTCTTTTTTATGTGGAATTTCACTACATATGACAATGGCTGTCAATCGGCTGATTTATGTCAACTACTACTGGATGGATTCCCATGATATTTTGTCCAAATATTTATGATCCCCAGAGGACTGTCTGTAGCACAGAGTATTGAAAACAATTAAGCACTGAAAGTTGCCACTGACAGATTCGTAATTACTTCATCAGATAGTTCCTGATTAAATCAAAACTTTGCCCCACGTTAGACAATTTCATTCAGGCAAAGTTCATGTATGGCTGCAACATTTAACATTTGTGAAGTTTCTTTTATGAAAAGAAGGGTTTTGTAGAGAAACATATTTGTCAAAGGTATCGGAAAAAGTATTGTCTTGGTTATGGTAGTGAAACGTGGTTATCGTATTGGCACTAGTATCAACAAATACCCAGGCCCAATGCTAGATCATAGCATGCTAGCATGGTAATGATAGCATTAAGCTCAAAGCACAGGTGAGCCTAAGCACAGACGAGGCTGGCAAAGACAGTTGAAATGGACAAAAGACAGCAGAGTCTGACGAAGTGAAGCTGTGGTTAATAAGTGTAGAGCTGCGGCCGACAACATATTACTTAGACAGGAGAAATTGGAGCCAAGTCTGACGATGTATGGCTGACAAGGTAACAACTTTTCATGCTGTAACTTCTTCCTCCACTAGTGGTAGCACATTTGGCTCTCCATTTTTCATCCACGCAACTGTTTATCTCATGTGACAGCAGTATTTTACCCACATGGGGTCACTAGTGTGGCTGTACACTTATAGTCTTGTTTACCGTTGATTGTTGTGAGCGGACTCCAGAATATGACAGCGTATCTGGGAAAGTCCCCAACAGCTTTGCCTCATAAGCATCGTCTCCATTCATGTTGCTGACTGTCACTTGCAGAGCCAAGTCCTTCCTCTCGTAATTCAGATGAAACACAGGGATGTTCTTCTTGCTGCCAATACACAAACATACCACTCACTTCAGGTTGAGCTTATGTATGTTGTTTTTATATTAAAAGTGACTCATCAAGCTGTTATGGCAAATATGTTATCCAACCACAGAGCAACATACATGTAGGTAGAGCTGCATTAGGGTCATGTTTTGGTAAATTTAAGTAATATATTCAGTCTCCTTTTAGCTCTATTTAGCTTCTTCGGTTCTCTGCTGTTATGTGCTGGACAGATATCATACTGTCGACCTGTCTGAGCTTGTTTTCTGACTATGGCTTCATATCAATGGGTTGTTGGAGCACTGACACTCCACTATACAGCCTGTGTGCGGGTCCAAAAACCAAAACAAAGAGCAAATTCTGGCAGACCTGGGTGTTGACTCTCATTTGATCAAATGTTAATATTCAACAAGTTTAATGTAGATTTAATAAAATCATTTTACCTTAAGACAATTCTAAGATCACATTTGAACGTGTTGCTTAGAAGAGTTGAAATGTTAGAACTCACATGGTCAACGGGGAGTACTCTTCTAGGTTGTTTTGTTTGTAGAATAATTTGTACTCCATCTTCAGGTTACTCCGGCAAACATGATCACTCCCACATCCCTCTTTTACAAAGTTGACCTGTAACAACAACAAAACCACATACAAACTTTGCTCCACTGTGAACATTTTGTCATTAACTTAATAATAAATGTTGTAGTCTGAATGTTTACCTCAATGACGTCTTTGCTCGGTTGAGAGGAGTCTAATATGGGCATAAGTTGAGGGAGGCCGTTCCTTGTCTTCTGTCGTTTAGTACCCGCAATTTCTGCAGACACCTCAATGGGAATGCTGTGCATCTTGTCCTTAATGTTGTCCTGTGCACATCAGAAACAGCCATGGTAGTATGGAGAAGAATAATTGCTACGATTGACTAACTGATTAATCAACTAATTGTTTCAGCTTTATAACACGTGTAGGATAGGATTTAAGAAGTTGAGAGAAGGTGTAATTATTTTGTATGCAAGAAAAAAGTTTTCTACAAGCTTGCAACTCCAAAAACTAATTTCACTGTGACATCAAATTTATTGATATAGTTTGTGCAAGTGCTCAGATGTGTTGCTACAAAAATACCCCAATATACTTTTCTGTTTTACTGGCACCAAGAAAATTTGCAAGCACTATTGACTGAGTGAGATTATATCTTTCAGTAAATTCCTCTGACAAGCGCAGACTAAATCATATTGCTGCTAATGTGTTGCTCTCTGAGTTGATTGTATCCTGCAAATGTGATTTAACTATGTGGCAGATATGTTTTACCTTTAGTTTGCCCATTATCTTGATGCATGTTTCCTGTTGTTGGCCGCGGAGGTCCAAGGTGCCATTAAACTGGTAGTCTGTTTCAGTGCTGGATTTGTTCAGGAACATCACTCTGGAGGTCAGCCCCTGTTTCCTGCGATCTCCATCCGCCTCCACAGAATAGCTGATAGCTGCATTGTAGAGGGAAGCACATGTAAGAACAACTGAACAAATCCTGGATTTGTAAAATAAGTTGGGTTTTTTTACCATTTCACTTACCTAGTCTTGGGTTGTAAGATGCAGGGTTTGCTTTGTAGCTGAAGCACGCGTCCACAGTGAAGCTAAGGACAGGAAATGGGATTTTTTAACAATTGAAACATGGGAAGTTTTGGCTATGAGGTCTGTTGACATGTAAGAATATTAGAACACCTACCAAATGCTGTTACCACAGGTTTTGATCGTAAGGTCAATTTCCTGTGGAGATATTTTGACATCTCTCCTGATGCTAATGACTGGCCGTGCCCTGAAAGAAAGGCAGTTAAATAAAGCTGTGATAGAAATCAGTAAGGTTTAAATGTATTTATAATGTGTAAGGGAACAATTACCTATAGATTAGAGCTGTGTCCGACAGAGAGCCTACAGCCACGTCTGGATAAGAGTTACTGTCCAAGTCCATGTTCCCTGCCAGAGAATATCCAAATAGTTGCACATTGTGATCTTTTCCTGAAAGGATCTGTAATGAAGGAGAAATCATTTAAGAGAGAATTCAAACTTAAAAAGAAACATTTGTGAAGTTTCTTTTATGAAAAGAAGGGTTTTGTAGAGAAACATATTTGTCAAAGGTATCGGAAAAGGTATTGTCTTGGTTATGGTAGTGAAACGTGGGTATCGTATTGGCACTAGTATCAACAAATACCCAGGCCCAATGCTAGATCATAGCATGCTAGCATGGTAGCATTAAGCTCAAAGCACAGCTGAGCCTAAGCACAGGCGAGGCTGGCTAAAGACAGCTGAAATGGTCAGCAAATGTATAAAACATTAGCATTAGCATTCATTTGGAGTCATGTTGCCTTTGATGGTTTTAATGACAAGTGACAATGACAACAGTGACATTGGCATTTACCTGTGTTTATCTGTGTGTGTATGTTATTCATTTTCATTTTTATTCATTGTTGTATTTAATATTTACTGTTTTTGACTACTGTCTGCAAGCCTAATTACCCATTGTAGACATTTAAAGCTTCACTCTACTCTACCTGGCAAATCACCTGTCCAATATTCACTCTCCTTTTAGTTCTGTTTCGGTCTCCGCCAACTCCTGAGGGAAATATCCGGCTCTTTAGCTGCTAAAAGCTTCACTATGATCACCAGCTAGTCGCTAACTGCGTCTGCCTGCCTTTTGGTGCTGGGAAGGTAGCGTACAGTGGGATTTTAGAGCTTTTCACTGAAAACAGCAAGTAGTGAGAGTGAACCAAAACAGTAAAGTTGTGGGCCAGAAAACCAAAACTATTAGCTGAAACTCACTCTGAGGAGAATTGCAGAGTCGGGTAATAATTCTCCGCGAGTTCATAACTACGACCAACTCCTTTCACATATAAGTAGTCATGTGATCCATTGTTAATATGAAAATATTGATTATAGCTGCTTTAAAAAAGCTCCACAAAACCAACCTGTGCAGGGCTGGTTTGGATTCCCTGCGCAGAGCCATGATAAATGTGGACTTTTCCTGCTCCGCCATCATCATAAGGAGCTCCAATGGCAATGTCTGTATGAGGACAAAACCAGTTTATGTAACAGCAAATTATATAGAAAACATAAATAAGATACAAAATAAATGACAGATAAGTTACCTTCATATGAGTCTTGATTGATGTCTCCAATGTTCTCCACTGCCAGTCCAAACATGGAGTCTTTGGTCCCATTTAGACGGACAGGAGTGATTCTTTCCCACCGTCCTGCCTGGTTGATGTAGACATAAACAGCTCCTCCAATGTCTCTGTCCTTCATGTAGAACTGAGGGGCTCCTACAACTATGTCTTGCCATCTATATCAAAGAAGGGTGGAAGTGTCATACAAAATATGACCTCATAAATAAAGGAAGTCCACTGAAAGGAAAACATTGAAATTGTACATTAGAAACCATTATAATGAAGTGATCTTAAAGGAAGTCAGGTCCTTTCCTAAAATCTCGAAGCTTTACAAATGTTTCTCTTAAGTGTGTTTTTACTTTGTGACTTGTATGAATGATGTTGAAAAACTTGTTTCCCAATAAAATGTAATTATCTGTACTAAAGCAGAATAAAGGCCGTGAGAATGTTTCCTACCCATCACCGTTCAGGTCAACTACAGCCACGTCGTATCCAAAGGAGGATGCAAGTCCTGGCCCGTGCAGAATGTGCTCCACCAAAAGTCTGCTGGAGGCTTCGCTCTGTATCCTCAACAGGAGCACAGCTCCACTATGATTGGCTCTGGGTGCTCCAGCCACCACCGTCAGGCCACGACTCCTGGTGATGCTGTGTCCCGAATCGAGGGAGAATCCTAAAGTGTGAGAGATGTTGTAAGACATAAATATCTTATTTTAAACTGAAAAACAGGTTTGTATATACCCCTTTTTCTCCCTAAATTGTAGCAGAGTTCCCCTGTTCTGCAGTCCCATTGTTGGCCTGGTGAGGGTGTAGACAACCACATTCCAGTGGAACTAATAACATTAATGATGGCTCGGTTCCAGCAATTACTACAATGCAGCAACTGATTATGTTATTAGTTACGTCTGTGTTTAACAAGTCAAAATGTCTGCTGTGAAAACGGTGTATTCAGCATTAGTTTCACTCCAAACGTCTCCTTTGACCATGTGTCTTTGTCAGTAAAACCCAAAAGTCTATGGAATTGAAAAAAGAAAGATTTTCACACAATAATGAACACTAATCTCAAGGCAAAACTAGAAAATAACACGGCTCATGCCAAATTTGTAAGCAATGCTAAGTCCTACAGAGGAAGTACCGACAGTGCAGTATTAGTGCTGAACCAACAAGATACAAGTAAAACGCAAAAAAAGCTGTGTTTGTTTTGTGGGTAGACACTTACCGAGGTAGCTGTTGGCAGGCAGAGGCACGAGATCAGGGTTCAAGAGATGCTCATCTCCAACTTCATACGGGCCGTCATCATACACTCCCATCTCTAGTAATGTGTTGTTCTTTTGCTCCACTCGTACAATGCCTGCAGAGGAGGTGAGAACAAAACGAGAAATGTTTATTTAGTGAGTTATTTATTTTATGAGTTAAAAAAAAGAGTACAAACATCACATTAGTTTTTTTTTTAACAGAATGAGAAACTTGATTATCCCAGTAAATACTATAAAGCGCTGTGTAGGTATGGTTAAATAGTGACCTTTCCAGTTGTAAGCTCCTGGTGCCCCAAACACCACGTAATGGTAGTCCTTGGTGAAGGTGGCAGCCAAACCCTGCTGGCAAGATCCAAACATCTCATGGCCTCTGGCTCTGCCCTCACAGAAGTTCCAGTTACCTCCGTCCTCATCAGAGGACGGGTCGATGGTTAGGTCCTGACTCAGGACATAACAGCGCCCGGTGATGTCCCGGGACTCCTGAGGGGTGTTCACAAACAAGCGCCTCTGATAGCGATGAGCACAGGTCTGAAATTACAAAACACAGCAGCATTTAAGTTCATACCTTGATGACAGATAAGACCACACCAGGACTGAAGGTTACTGGGAACGATGGTTCAGACACTCAGGTTCACTCACCACAATCTTCCCCCCAGGTCCCTGGCTCTGAACCGTCACCCCCATCCACTGATTCTCCTTGTTCTCAACACGTGCGTCCTCTTTCAGCAACACAAGACAAAGACATGAGCATTGGTATTCATTCTTGACCTTTGGAAACAGTATACGCAGACATACAGACAGAACGACAGATAGATAACTCACCTTTACTATCAAATTCAATGCGCTCACAATCATTGGACTGGGTGATTTCACATTTATAAAGGCCTCCTGTGATGTTGGCTGTCTGTTTTCCCAAAGCTCTGGCTCTGGGTGCACCAATCAACAGCCTGAAGAAAAAGACACAGCAATATAATCAAAGTCTTATTTTCTGACGCATTCCAAGATTTAGTGAGAATTAATGAGATTCAGTATTGATGTAGCTTCCTGTCCTCACGTTGACCAGCTACGCCTTCAGTGCGTAATTTTCTACATTTCTGAGCTCCAGAGCAGCAGCTTGTTGAATTTAGTATATGTATGTGAGAACATACATAGCAACAGCAAGAATGCAAGTTTTTCCTGTCTAGAAAAGGATGCAACATGTCTTCTGACAATACTGACATTCAGGCTACTGTTGGCAGAGAAATTGGTTTCACTTCTTCATTTCTCCTTCTAATTGTCAAAGTCTAGAAACAGCGCATTGTAGACAGTAAAAGCATTTATTTTAGATGACTGATGATTTTATTCCTATTAAATCACATGTAGCTGTGCTGCAAATATCTGAGCAAGTATAATTGTCAGTATCAACCAGAATTAAGAACAATAGGGCCTAATGGTTAAGACACACACCATATGACCACAACATCCCTGGTTCATTATCAGCTGTGGACCTTTGTTATGTCATACCCTTATATCTTTCTCTCTCTCTCTCTCTCCCCCCATGTTTCCTGTCTGTATACATACTGTCACTATCAACCTTTGGATGACAATTGAATAGTTCAAAGACCATGCTTAGGTCCAAAAGCAAAAGGATAAGCCAAAAACCAAGAGGAGGTCAGATTCAATACTGTAAAAAGCCCTGAAGCCAGATTGGAGTTTTTCAAAAACACCATTTAAGCCAACAACAACAATTAGTTAACAGGACTACAATATTACTGTCTATACTAATTCTAAGCAGGTTTTTAGTATATAGTGTGTTCCCACACTGGAAAACTGCCAAAATGCCGTATACTCAAACCAGACAGTATGCATACTAAATACGGTCGACTTTTGAGTGTGCTGTTGATGGATACTATTCTCCCACAATGCAATGCACAAAGGAAATGGGGAGCTGCTCACAGCTGAGACAAAAAAAGTAAATTGTGGGGCGGTGGTGAAACAGCTCCAGAAAGATCTTGGAAAACAAAAATAAGTATGTTTAAAAAGTATGTTTCAAGAAGAGATTTAGATGACTCAGCCAGACTTGTTCTTCCTTCCAGAGTCTGAGGGCCCTGACTGTAAAGGCTCTGTCCCCTCTGGTACTATTACTCAATAATACTAAATATCAACATAAGCTGTTTCTCTACATGTCTTTGGTTAATGCACATATTGCATTTTGCAGATTTCACAGGATTTAGCAGGTTCAGCCTGTGAAAAGCTAGCTGTGTTCAATCAGTCTCTCAAAGAGCTGTTGCATTTTGTGATAAGAAACAAAATAGAAATCTTCGTCACGGGACAGATGACTACTGTCCTGACATTCTGCAGGGGGCAAAGGAGCAGTGAAGCAGGCAATCTGGAGCATGTTCTGCGTTCTGTCCGACCATAGCTCACCGACCACCGCTTCTCGTACTAAACAAAGACAAAACTCAAAGTAATCTCTCACATTATGTGATTTTATTTTATAATATTTGTGAATTTAGACTTCGGAATGAAATATCTACAATTTGATGTAATCAGTCACTTGAGACCTGACTTAATCTGCAGGTCAAAAAAAGAAAGAAAAAACCTCAATAATGTAATTTTGTCAACTGCTATTCTTATTATTTTTTGTGAATAGTCATTATTAGTAAACCATTGCTACAGACTCACTGGAGATGCTCTGAAAGGCAGTTACAGAGGAAAGCATGAACAGCTAGCATCATGTCTGTGTGTAGGATCATTTAATTTGGTTATAGCAGGCATAGTTGTGCTTTCAAGACTGTTGACATGATTTTAAATGTGTAGCCTATCACATGCCTTTTGGCCTTACTTCAGATGAACGTAATTGGGGACAACTAGGACATCATTGAGAGCTGTACCAACAGATTTGTAACTTGCTGTACTAAATATGGTGACAACCTGCTGACTGCATTTGTAACCTTTTACACACTGACAAACTCTCGCAAGCTATACAGCATATTGCAAGACCTGTGAGGTTGAGAGAGAAAACCAAAACTGCTCATATTTCCTGTCAGAGGCAGAGTTCATCCTGCACAGAATAGCACTACTGAACAAACAACAGAGACGCTAATGTCGTGCACTAATGTTGGTAACAAAGTGAAATCATCATCAAGACTAAAATTTTAATTATTATTACTATTTTTAATAGTTTTGTAGTTAACCTCTGAATTGCCACAACATCTTGTTGTCAATCTTGTCAGCAACTGTTAGCTAATCCCCTTTATAGGTACTGTTGCTGTCAAAGGTACCTGAACCAAAGATTTCTAGACTCTCGAAGCCTTTATCAGTACATCTAAATTGTTACTATAAATGCCAGGAGACAACAAACAAAGATGACGACAAGATCATTTCATTTCAAATATTAAAAGATTTTTGGTTTACATTAGTGATTATGTAGATGAAACACCAGATTCTGTTGAAAATCAAGCATTTTTCAAGGAGTCTATTCAAATTCAAGCATGTTCCTAACCTTGAAAACATAATGGTTAAAATTAAGTATTTTCCAAACTTTCAAGACTTTGTACAAACCCTGTATTAGGGATATGCATTAAAGAGACTTGGTGTCATGGCTATTTAACAACTCAGCTATCTCAACTCTCAACTCACAATTCTGAAATGGGTCATTCATGGTGAGCATTCAGAGACCTGAAAGACTTGCAACTGACTCACACGGTGGACAGAAACTCGACTTAAGACTCACTCTTACATGAAATAAGGCTTGATTTGACCAAAAGACAGTTCTGCCATCGCTAAAAACTTGTCTCAGTGAAAATGGCATCAGAGTACTGGATACTTCAGTCACTAATGAGTGGTTAGCCCTCTTATAAAAAACCTGCCTAACAAGGCTACATTATATTATAATGAAATGTCAATTGAGTCACACTAAAGTAGAACTGCCAAAACTACTAAAATATGATTCTTATCTTTATATGACATTTCCTTTAATGTGATTTAGGTGGGAAAGACTGCAAATCGTACATGACATGATGGTCAGTTACATTATCATGTGTGAACTGAGCAGCGTACTTGCTGTGGAGGAATTTTCTCAAAGGATGGAGAGGAAATCCTCTCCACCCTTTTCTTTTCCCTGTGACTCTGCAGTTCCTTCTGTAACCCACCTATTGATCTGTGGCACAGCCCTGTGCCTCTTCATTTGCTAAACAAGGACTCTCCTGAGGAGGTCTGATGTAAGACTGAAGAGCAAACTGCAAATCCTCTTTTCAAACAAAGCCCAGTGAAATGCAAATACAAACAAGAGCCTTTACAAAGTTTGCTTCAATGTGACATTTCAGCTTCTGAGCTGCAGCAGTTTAGCCTTACATCTGCCACAGGATGATACTTGATGCCAACTAAGAATCTATTTTCTGGTTCATCAGAGGCGCTGCAAGAACTGCAGAACATTATAGACGACATATTGACAATGTTGTTATTTTATATTAGATGAACCCACTACTGCAATCTACAGCCTCAGAAATTACCACAGATTTGAAGCAACACATTAAATGGGATTGCTTTAGATGTAGAGCTGCAAAGATTAAATAATTAGTCTATCAACAAAAAATGAATCAGCAACTATTTTGATAATAGTTTTAGTCATTTTTCAAGCAAATATGCCAAACATTTGCAGGTTCCAGCTTCTCAAATGTGAGGACTTGATGCTTTTCTTTGTCATATTTGATAGTAAACAGAATATCTTTCGGTTTTGGACCATTAAATAAAACAAGCTGTCAAATAGATCACCTTCGAAATTTCAACGGGCATTTTTCACTATTTTCTGACATCTTATGGACAAAATGATTCATCGATTATTTGAGAAAGTAATCAGCAGATTCATCTTGAAATAATTGAAAAAAATCGTTAGTTGTAGCCATATTTAGATTTCACAGGTGTTTATATGTCCACCCTAAAAAATTACACAGACAGTATCATAGATGGTAAAGAACTGGTGCTTACACAATGAAAATGCAATGAAAGATCTGTCCAAGTATCCCCTCAAAGCCTGCACATCTATGCTTTTAAGAGGTACTCAGATTTAAAGTGTAAGCTGCCTTAATATACTTCTGCATCACTGATAGCTTTTTCTCAAGAGAAGAGAAACCACGAGGCCACATGCAGGAAAACACCACATTTATGAAGAGCCAGTAACACAGGTAAAGAAAAACACCTCCAACTTAACAGCAGAGCTACTCAGGAAAGTGACAGTTGTAGAATTTAGCAAGTAACTGAGGGGTAACATTGACATTTACATGCAACACGCCAGTCTAGCAGACACATAAACTAGTATTTCAGTTTGGAAAAAGGTTAAATGTTTGTATTTTATCTTACTTTCTGCAGCAGAAAATAATGCAATGTCTGCTTGAGATGCTAATATAGACTCCTAGGATGTAACTATAGATTCAAGTCAGAGACATTATACTCAAAACATCAAACTGTCCTGACAAGAGTGGAATTCAACTAAAGTCACCTAAAAGCACGTCCACAACACACACTACAACTGCTACGGAGCCTGAAATACAGTCCAACAGATAAATAAACAAATACATTCACTGATACCAGCTCATTACAGATGTGCCGTAATGACATAACAAGGAATTGCAGTAGAGTACAGTAAAATGCCAAAGATATGACTGAGGTAGAGCGTGGAAGGTTAAGTTTTAACAAAACAGTACTTTAACAAACAAAATCTTAACTCAAGGTTCACTTACGAGCTTCTGTGAGGTAGTTTAGGAAAAGTGTAGACATGAGAACAAATCATATAAGGGGTCACATACTGTAAGTGATCCGTATAAAAAATTGTTTTATCTATATTTAATGTATGAGCCTCTAAAATACATTATCAGTGCTAGCTACAGTGTGAAACCACGTCCCATCATGCACGTATGTCTTTCATTGGAAGCATAAATGGGAATGCATAGTGACTGGTGTGGGTTTACACAGTGATCTCACTACTCTTTGTTAACAGATGTGGTCCAGTGCTCCCACAGCTGTGCACTCAAAGCCACAAGAACTGCTGCAGCTGTTCTAACTGTTTCAGTTTACACACACACATAACTTTGATTGGTGCCGACCTGTGATTGGCTGGGTACACATCACAGAAGCAATCAAGCATATTCACTACAAATACAGATCAATTTTAAGTAAAGAATAAAGTTTATAACAAAGACTTAAATAAGTTTTCCATTTCACCTGTTTTAACTGTGTTTATTAACCAATTTCTAAGCTACATCTCTTTTTAAACTAGCTAAACTTCAGTATTAAGTAAAGTTAAGTGTGTGTCTGGACTGATTCACTGATGCGTTTAATCTATCAGGTTACATTTGCACAGATGGCTGTGCATGTCCTGTCAACTGGCCTTTTTCTCTGGTTTCATTCTGAGGATGTTATATCCACATCATTAACCCAACACATTATTCATGGAAGAGGCATCCAGTTGCCTCTTTGCAAGATGCCACATTATATTCAGTCTCATGTTGAAACATGGATCTCCTTGTTTCTTCCACTCATCAGAAACCAATATGAAAGGAAGGCATAATAGCACCATAAACACTGTGTGAATCCAAGATGTGCTTTCAGTGAACCCATTATAGGAACAACATGGAGAGAGCTGCATAAATGGTTGTAAGCAAATTAATAACAAATCACTTTAATCACCAGAAGATTTGTTTTTTAATTGCAGTAAAGTGGGAAAGATTTAAGATTTCAGCACTGAAACACTGACAGGATGAAAGGTTTGGGTTTGACATAAGAGGAAGTGAATCTGTCCAGTCACACATGTTGCAAACATATTCAGCATTTAGAAAAGACCCTGTAAAGGCCAACGCTCCTCTCCTCACATATGATTTATTATAATCACATTAATGTATGCAGTGATAGCCTGTAGAGTGTGACAGCTGCTTGTGATCAATGTTCGAATAAGAAGAAAAGAGACAGATGCAGAGTGTGTGACACATGACTTGTGGTTTCATGACTTCAGTGTGTCTCACAGCTTTAAGTTAGGCAGGGCTTCTGTGTGCTCTGCCAAGCTTTCGCTAGACTTGTCTGGCCGATTATCTCAGGGTCACATGAGGATTTAGAGCTGAGATCATGGCAGAGAACGGGGAGCTGCTGTTTCTTCCATACTGCCTTCAGTTACAATGACATGCAGCGTGGGCCGTTTCTATAAATGAACACAGACTCAATGTGTTTTCAACCAGGATGCGATGATGATGACAATTACAACTAGGGCTGCAACTAACGACTGACCTCATTATCTGTATATTTTGCTGTTTAAGCAATTCATTGTCAATACAGAAACAATTAGTTGATTACTCATTGGTCAGAAAATTGACCAAAAACAGAAACAGAAGATTAATAGGAAACTATTTTGATTAGTCACTTTTTAAGCAAAAATGCCAAACCTTCTCTAATTCAAGCTTCTTCATAATGAGGATTTGTGGCTTTCTGTGTCTAGTGTGATCATAAACTGAATATTTTTCAGTTTTGGACTGTTGTTCAGACAACAAGAGCAATTTGATGGTGTCACGTTGGGCTTCAGGAAATGTTTCACTTTGTTTTAATATTCTATAGACAAAATGATTCATCACGATAATAAAAATCCTCGTCCATTGAAGCTATAGTTGTTAGAACTGTAAAATGTCAGAGAATAGTAAAAAGAAGAAGCCCATTTCAAGTTCCCAGAGTCCAAGGTGAAGTCTTAAGAATTCTTCTTTTGTCCAAACAACAGTTAAAAACCCCAAAATATTCATTTGAGAGGTCAGAACTAGCAATTTTTTGGCATTTCCCTTGAAAAACCATTGACTGATTATCAAAATTGTTACAGAACAATTTCTTTCAATTGAATAATCAATGGTGCCTTCAATCACTTCATCACATTTTAATCCAAAATACCAAAAATAACAAATGCTGTTGCTGTTTGTTTCTGTTCTCAAGAAGCTGCTTTTGCACATGTTAGCAGAATTTGGTGCAGTATGTTTGATTAAACTGGAGCAGCTTTCTCATAGATCAGCATGTAAGTGAGGTGGATCTTCACTCCTTTGTCCTCTTACTTTTATTGGCTGAAAACCAACTACCAGGCCAGTGTCACATTTCGAGCCTCTGTTTGCCCAACAAATATTACATTCAGTTTCATGACTTTCATTCTCTTTACACTTGTCAACTGTGACAAATGTAAAAGTGCCTCTTTTAAAAACTGCATTTAAAAGACAGCTTCCAGTTTTGCATGACTAGCACATTCACTACACGCCTTTGCACAATAGTCAAAATACTAGTTAGATGAAATTCCACAAGCTAAGCCTAATCTATGTGATCTTTTGGAAATCTCTCTGTCCTGTTATCAGGGTTTCTCATCCTTACTCCATGTTTCACAACATGTCTGCTAACCAGGGTACATGCAGCCTCACCCTGATCGCAAGCTTTGACATGCCATCCCCTCTCTTCACTTTACCCCCGTTACACTCTGAGTGGCAGGATCACTACACTGATGTCTTCTCTGCTCCCTCAGAGCTGGCCAGAGGAAATGATTTACTGTTCTCTATGCATGTTATCACCAGGAATCCTTGAAATGCTGCACAGAGGAAACATTTTTATTTTTCATTTTGGCACAAGCTGAAAACCTTCCTGAGCTGTCTGCCTGAAATATGTGACAGCTGAGCACAGGATGCCATTAGTACTGACTGAAGTCATCCCTTCTCAGTACTGTCCATAAACCAAACTTTACAGGTAAAACTGTTGAGCGGAATCTATCAGTTCTTATTATTCTTCTTAATCAAAAACATGTCAGAAAAATAGTGAGCCCAAGGTTCAAACTGCTTGTTTAGTCTCACCAACAGTCCAAAACCCAAAGTAAAACCCAAATAAAAATGATAAAAGCAGTACATCCTTTTGCGAAACTATCCAGAGAATTACTTTTTGTCCTGACAAACTGCCTCAATGATTATCAAAATTGTCTCAAATGTATTTTCTGTTGATCAACTTAATCTACTAACAGTTGCAACATTACAGTAGGCTACAGCTCTCCCCCATCAATCCCTCAGTTTCACCTTACAAGCACATTTGCACTACAGTTATAACCATTGTTTTTTCACTTGTTGTCCTTAGGCTCCTTCCAAATCTTCTATTCAAAGCACCACAGGGAGACTGTCAACCTCTATAGACAATTGGAACAAAAACAGGCATAATCTGACAAGAAACACTACGGTATTTGGTAGAGAGTTACTACAGTAACCTTTATAGGTTGCTGCAGTCCCTGACATTTCAACCAGTGGATGGAAATCTATTAATTAGCCTTGCAAAGACAGAATCCTTAACTTAACAAGGTGTTTCCTGCACAGCTAGTTATAACTTTGGACAAAAAGAAATTAGGTTATGGATCTTTTACAGTTATTTAGGCTACTTCTGTCAGTAGCCTAATTTAACTGAACCTGTCCCGTCCCGGCAGGTGACCTCATAATGGAGCTGCACTTCACGTGCAGATGAAAGACATGAAAGATGAAAGATGTAGGTCACAGTTAAAGACTTCACTCACATTCTTTTATCCGGGTTGAGTTGCCGGTGCATGGCAAGAGAGAACCCGAACAGACTCCCCGACTCTCCGTCTTTCCTGATGACATGACTGGTGTCAAGGTTGAAGGCGAGTACCACAGTTGGCTCCAGAATATAAAAATAAAATAAAAGTGCAACAGAAACAGCAGAGGGTCCCCCCTGCAGCAACATTGCAGCGTTGTCCAGATGTGTCCAGTAATCCGAAGTTAAGAGCCACTGACCACGACACTCCTCTCCGCTCAGCTCGGTGCCGTTTGGCTGAAGTCAAGGAAGCCGCAGGTTGTGGCTCTGCGCTCCTGCTCCACAGCGCCCCCTCCGGTCAGCAGGACGAACAGTACTGCTAAGGGGGAGCCGCCTGGTAGAGCAAAGGAGCAATCAGTATTTTTAGACTATATAAATTTCAGGTATATGTACATGTAGGCTACATAATTAAATTTTTAAAAGTAAAAATTGATTACATTTTCTTATTTTATCTCTACACTTTTTTAATGTCTGTGAGTGAATTGTTTGTTGTGATTTTATGTTTAATGTTTGCAAACCAGCTCGCTTCAAATTGGCCTTTTCCCCAGCAGACATTTTGACTTGTGATAGCAGGAAAATTACAGGTATTACTAATAACATCAACGATGACTCTGTCCTATGCACAATACCAGGACCCTGAAACTGAAGCAGCTAAATGGAATTCAGCCATCATTCATTTAATTATTTACAGCTGTGCTTTTCTAACTATGAATAAGGCCTATCCCCCCCCCCCCCGAGGGGAGGGTGACACTGACACCTGATGTAGTTCTCCTACAATAAACATAATATAATAAGATCAGACATGTCATAATTTAGAAGGACTTTTAATTGATAGGTCATTGTGGAGTCATCTGATATGCAGGTAGGGTCATAGAATGATATACTCATATTAGTTTGATATATATTTTGCTGAAATAAAGGCAACAGGTATAAAATATATCAGAATTTCTATATAAGTTTGGAACCTCCTCCACATTCATCCATGCTGAAAATACTAAAAATTAGTATGCCACACTCAGGATCACATCCAACTCAGACAACCGAATATCACCCAGACTTATCACTGCTTTTCTTCACAGCACTCCTCATCTACTGCTGTTAGTTCACATGCAAAATACATTTGATCTATTTATTTATTTATCAAGTTATTTTTGAATTACAGGTGAGGTGCATGCATGTATCACAAAAATGCATACTGCTGGCTCAGAAAATAAAACAAACTAATTGCGTTCTAAATGTCAGAGTTACTGATATGTTTTTGACCTTTTGACCAAATGAATATCTCAAAATCAAATCTTATCTACCTGTATCTAATCTATTTTGGGGAAAATCTAAATTCATGCGGCAATTTTCTCCTTTTCCTTCTAAATGCCAAGTATAATGAGTCAAAAGTATCTTATGTTGTTGTATACAGCATATACAGTATACATAAGAGGGCCTATGGTCTGTTATATATCTTGAATCAGCTATATAGGTAATATACAAGAAGACAAATAAAAGAGCCACAAATTAAGGTTGTTTTGCTATTTTAGTTTGGAAGATAAACAGCAACTGTTACAGTCAGCTGGACAAATAAACCTCTCAAATTCAGCCATACAAGGAGAGGAGCTGCTGTAGGTCACTGAAAGGCTGTACTGTCTTTGAAAGGGTTGGAACTTTCAGGTCACTGTCAGGATTTATTGGGAAAACCCTGATTTGCTGTGTGACTTTAAAAATAACTATTTGAACATGGACAATATATTCTGGTTTGGGGAAAAATTGAATAAAATATTAATGTACACTCTCATCAATAACACCTGCTAAGGACCATGTTCATAAATAAGTAATCACAATACAGAAAAGATTTTGTGGTTCTGTGTTCATGAAATACTGTTCATGAAAGATCTTCAGTGACCTCAGGACATCCCAACACTCTGTCAAAAGCTTATTTTGTAGTTTTGCTGATGTTGTGTTCAGGAAATTCTGTCACAAACAGCAACACAAACTCTCATTAAGGATCATTTCCTGAAAAGTCAAATCAAGTTAATTTTATATTTATATAACCCAATATCACAAATCACAATGTTGCCTTTACAATCTATACACATTAACACCCTCTATCCTCAGACCCTCGAAAAGCTGGTGTTTAAGAAGTTTGAGGTTTCCACCCACCAGCAGCAGTGCTATGAGCAGGCAGCTTTGTTATCGACTAAACCTGCGAGAAACATAAAACAGCTTCATTGTGTCGCCCGCTCACTTTTCTCAATGTGTCTGCTGGTGTTTGATGGTGGCGTGAAGTTTGAACCAGCCAGGACCATGATCACTCAGCAGAACACAACACAATGTGGGCATTGTTGAGGTTAGATAGCCCTCTACGTGTCTGTGTGTGTGTTTCTGTATGTGTGTGCGTGTATTGGCAGGATGTGGCTGAGGGATGCATAAAGGTCTTAACCACATTTCTAATTGCAGCAAATGACTCAGGAGGTTCTAGGGTAAGATATGTGAATGGCATCTCTGTTGCTGTGGGTTTGGTAACAGATGCATTAGATCTTTACACATCACAAGCCTCTTCACTCCACTGCCAGCAAACCTGACTAGTTTTTGAGGGTTGATACACTCTGTTAAACAGTCTGGGGACCTGTATTCAACTGCCCTAACCCTTAGTGTCTTAACTCAAACCACTCTGTATCTAATAAACATGATGTGAAGCCTGAAGTCCTCTGTAGGTATAACTACTGTACATTCAGGGTCAGGCACGTGTGATTCTGCATATCAGTAGAATTAACAATTGTACAATAATAATAAAAAATGTTATGAGCTGTTGAAATTACATCCCTCAATCTAATGAAATATTAATTAGACACTGATTAACACTGGTTGCCTCATTATTCTTGATGAGCCAATCAAAACAAATTAAAAGCTGATACCATGATATGACCTGATGTCATGCATGCTACAGCATATATATAGCCTAAGGTAATTTGCAGTGCATTTATATTTATTTTTATAGGAATAGATGAGATACAGTATAGGGGAAAAAAAAGATGCAAGTACAAAACTTGAAATCCCTATTGTTGCTATGATCTTCTACTGAGACTTTTGTCAGATTGGAGTGATACTGATGTTTCCTGAAATTATCATCATTATCATTATCATCACAATTATTAAAATCATTGTGAGATTAGGTTTGATAAATCTAAAGAATCAGTTGCTTGCTCAGTATGGTCTGTGTGTGTGTCCCTATGAGCGAAAAGGTGTGTAACTGCTTTTACTTGGTTTCACCCAACCACACAAGCAGCACATTCATGTCCACTTTTGCCCTGGGTGGTTGTGTAACACGAGCTGTGAGAGGAGGTGAAGCTGTCCGGCCTCGTATTGTCTCAGGTCAGGGAGAATAGAGAAACTGGAGAGATGGTGCAGGTCGAACAGGTGGACCCCTGCAGGTGACGAGGCCTTTCTTCAAAGATTAGCTGCACTTTTGTACCAACAAAATGAACACTGACTTGAGAAATGTCTGTGCGGCCCCCTGGTCAAATCACCTGTGAAGGTATTAAGTTTCACTTGTGGGTAAAGAATCAGAGCCCTTTCTAATGTTACCCACATACACATTCTGTCAGTTAAAGGTAAACATTGCTCACGTTATCTACCTCTTAATCGCATAAACAAAATTGGCTTCCTCATATTCAGTATGATTTTAACTTTCAAGAATAGGGGAAATAGTTTTATTAAAAAAATGTAATATCTCATAATGTTTTAATTATGGAAAACCTCTTTCCTGGGCATACTTTACTAAATCAGCAATGAATTAAGTTTTTCACAATAACAGCATGTTGTAAATTTACTTTGTTCTTGATAAAAATAAAAAAAGTATTTGCACAAAAGTTACACATAAAGTCATTAGCTACAGTCTGGACAAATGACTAATTACAGCCATTATAATTTACAAACCAAATTTCAGATCTTTTAATTTCATATGTGAACAGAGATTTTGTTGAGATGTACATGGTTAATCATGTTGATAGTTGGATTTCACTGATTTGCCACCTTCATGCTGAAATTATTGGATTTTAGAAGCTGAAACTTAACTCAAAATCTGGTGAGACAGAAGGACCAGCTCCTCGAGTTTCACAGTAATGAAGTCAACATAACAGACTGTTCTCAGAGAGGCGAGGGAGCATGTCCAAAATGTACAGTTGGCATGGGAAATTTGGTGGTGTGGTAAGTCATTTAAACTATAGTGATGACTGCAAAGCAATGCAAACAGATGGATGTTGTTACTTTAAATGGAGGACTTCTGTAATACTCACATTTAGGCCCAATCTTATTGATAATGACATTTATACAGCACACAGAGGCATGTAAAATTGATTACATTTCATGCTGATTTAGCAATCCTGTGAGGATTTTACATCTTTGTTGCAATCTGGACAACTCACGCCATCCTTGGTAAAGAGCGGTACCAGTGTTAATGGTTGGATTTCACTGATTTGCCACCTTCATGCTGAAATTATTAAATTGTAGAAGCTCTGAAACTTAAACCCTGGTGAGACAGAAGGACCAGCTCCTTAAGTTTCACAGTAATGAAGTCAACATAACAGAGACTGGTGGAGGAAACCAAACCCAAAAGTTATTGGAGAGGCAAGGAAACACGCCCAAAATGCACAGTTGGTGTAGGCATTTGCTTAGCTGGTGTGCCAAGACATGAAACTATACTAATGACCACAATGCAACGTTAAAACAGATGGCCGTTGTTGCTTAAAATAACAGATTTCTGATTACATATCATGCTGATTTTTCGACATCTTTGGTTGGAGTATTACTTATCTGACTCTACACAAAAACTACATTCTACACATGGTCTAAAACGTGAGGGCAAAAGCATCACTAAGAGATAAGAAGGTAAATATTGGACTTCTGGACCTAAGACTGGAATTAATGTCTATGTGATTCAATTTGGACAACTCACTCCATTCTTGAGAAAGATGAGGGAGTCACCAGTGCAAGTCAGCAATCTGAAAAGTAAACAAAAGTGAGTAAGCACATATTAAGTCATCTTAGTGGTGACTATATCCAGAAATATAGAAGAGAGACCTTTCACTGTTTTGCTGCTGAGGTACATGGATGCTGAGTGACTGCAGAAGTTGTGTCTGCATTAGTGACTGTGTGAAGCTCGGCGTTAAATCTTACTGTGTGAAAGTGGGAGCAGCTGATCCTGGTCCTGTTGTGACAGTGGTGTGGTCCTTTGTAGGGAGACTATCCACAGTAAATCTGCTCCACTCCCCTCGCACAAAGGACTGCTTCCATTTATGGCTCCTGGGTGGGGGGGGGTGCCACTGAATCAACAATGAAGGGAGCGGGACCTCGCAGACCCCTCTGAATTCTTTCTCAGGCAGGCCGTGTAGATGACACAGGGAATTCCTTTGTTATCCCTGCAAAGTGCAAAACCATTTTTGTTTTAGTTCGAAGGAATTCCCTCTAGGATCTATTATCAATTATCATTATGTCATGACAATCATGTTACACAGCAGGCAGGGAATTTACTTGAGTTGGGACTTTTTTTCTTTTGTGAAAACCACGTAATCAGATAATCAGATCTTCACAAGGAACTAAGAAGTGTGTACAGTTGTTTTCACATCAGGCACAAAGCAGTTTTTTTTTATTATTTCGGAGGATGTTTTAATGTCTTTTCATACGCCCAAGAGGTTGTGGACATTTTTCAATCTGCTGAGGACAATGTAAGTCTAAAAAACATAAAAACTTAAAAATTAGGTAAAGGGTTTTTTAATGCAACCTCAGCAATGGACAGATCAATTATATTCTACCTTTCTTTTTCTGAATAATATTAAAGATTGTAGTGTAAAATATACTTTATTAGTGGACTGTAGCTAAATCAAACATAACAGTAATCTTTAACACAGGTTGTCCTGTTGTGGAGCATCAAACATTAACCACGTCTGTTATGGGCTCAAAAACTGAACACTTCCTTCCAATTGTTATTGTCTGCCTGTGCTCGTCATTAAAGCCTTTGTTGTTAAAAATAACTTCTCCTCAGGGGAAAAGCCACCATGACTAATTCTTAGGAAACACATGCTCGATCATGAACACCATGCTGAGGGTTTCCAACTTCAGCTCCGCTCATGTCCGGAGCCGTGCAGTACAACCTTTAAGACGGAGAGGTCAAGCAACACTTGGTAAATCATTTCCATGTTTGCAAGAAGCACATGAGGTGAACGTACACAGACACTGCAGATGTTTTCTAGTCTTACTTTGGTTTGTTTGAAAGCAGTTCATGGAGGTATTTAAGCCAAAACCGAAAATGCAGTAATGTGATTTGACTTAAAGGGTGAGTTGCCAAGGTGATGAATGCTCCAATAGACCCAGCAGGAGATCAGCGAGGAGAATCCACCAACAGCCAAATCACTGTACTGAGCTAGAAACCTGCCCACATTAAACACAACAGGCCAGCTCCTGTTGACCCCGAGTACGGTACATACTGAAAAACATCCTACATCCATTTACCATGCCCAGGATAAATAAAAAGGATATTGACGTATTATTATTATGTGTTATTTAGTATACTTAATATGTATTCAAAATGAGTATACCTTAAGTTTTAAATGTGTTAAATTAATACCATTTAGTATATTCAAAATGGGACTTAAGATATGCTTAAATATAATAACATTATATTTTTCATGTATTTTTGCATACTTCAGCTTACCAAAATAGTGCACTTTTAATAGGTATACTTGAGTTAAATGCAAATTTGTATGTTGTAAAAATACATATAATACACTAATTAATGTACTTTTATTTTCAACTTTACATGAATACAGGCAATTTTACACTTAAAGCACATTTATTTATTCAAATGTTTTTAAATTATAATACACAAATAAAAATTTACTTTTAAAATCTGTTGCATCCACTAATCAAGAAAAGTGAACTCCTTCCAGTTGGTCACACAAAGAGAACAAGAGCAAATAACAGTTTCATAACAAAACCAGAAGTTGAACAATCTTTGCAGTAAATCCATTGTGGGATGTGAAACATAACCTTTGTCTCTGTTGTAGTGTGTGCACTGAGATCATTCAGACATCATCATCCTTATCACTGTTCTGCACATAATGGATTATGCAGAACACACTATAATGTATGGAGTGAATATAGTCTCAATAAGATTTGTAAATGTGTATCACAAGATTTGTAAATGTGTATTACATGATTTGTAATTGAAGAACAAGATTTATAATTAAAAAACATGATTTGTAATAAATATGCATATTTTACTTACAGATTTTTTACTTCAGCTTCACAGATCTGATCCTTTTCGCTTTCAAAAAGCTTCCTGCGCATACAAATGTCTTTGTATTCATTTACAGATTGTTAAAGTTACGCGGGGATCAGGTTACTTTTGCTTCAGGGTTTTGAGACTGTATTCATGCTGTTCCAGCTACACAGATTCGTAAATGCATGCTGCATTTAGGTGCTGGTGGAAAACTGGGACATCTGGAGTTTCAGCGAATTTGTGTTTAATTTCACAGTGGGAAAGACATTTTTCTAAATAGACAGAATAGCTCGTCACCCCTTGATTACAGCACATACATACAGTGGGGCAAAAAAGTATTTAGTCAGCCACCAATTGTGCAAG
>LKNJ01000839.1:0-18945 GCA_002120245.1 Maccullochella peelii
ATATGGCGCTATATAAATAAAACTGAATTGAATTGAATATGCCATTTCCAGCGAGGAAGCAAAATGTATTTGTTTTTTGCCATTAAAAAACAGGGGAAATTGTCAGACCTCTGTGGCAAATGGTCAGTGAGAACTCAATCAAATCTTTACAATGTTTTAAAATGTTTACATAGTGACAGGTTACATGATACTGTAAATTGAATGTCCAGGATACAGAAGTTGTTTTCTGCAAAGAGTATGGGTCCTGTTTGTGTTATAGGTTTCAATTAAAGTATTGAGTTAAAGTTACAACCCTTAAGATTTTCATGAAATCAAACCACAATTTTGATACTATTTATGGTCAGCATTTTGTCTGCAACAGCCATATGATGTATTTACATTCAGTAATTACCTCTTTATATAGTAGTTTTTGTTTGATTGTTAATGGCGGAGTCTGCCATTTCCATGCTGCACTGAAGCTGGGACAAGGGATTCACAGGAAACGAGGCATGCATGTAACCAGTGTAATTTTATCTTATTGAGAACAGCCTGCCTGTTAACTGTTCACTCTCTTCACATTGTGTCAGAGTTGCATTAAGTTACTGCTAATGCATGAAAGGAATTTAACTGGCTTTTTGGACAACGGATCAGGTTTTAAAATTACAGGGAGTTATGGAACAAGAAGGACCAGCTATAGTGAGCAGTAAGATGAAGAGTTAAGTTGGAATTACACATCCAGCCTCTCACTTTTCACTGCTCTGCTGTGTGGAAAGCTAGTTGCGCCACATGCAGCATGAAATCAGATTATTGACTGACTTCTTTAGCAAAACAAAGTGAGCCTGTTTGGCCACGGTAACCGCGGGTGTCGCCAAACCTACCAGGTCTGAAATCTTAGGGATTACACCCTTAACATGTAAACACTATGTAAAGGGATGGGTAGGTTACATCAAACATATTTTCAACCACTTTTATTTGTAAGCAATTTCTGTACATTATGTCCTTCTATTCAACTCTACATCCTAAATCTTCCATCTCAAATGTAGTTGTGGTGGTGATGGTAATTGGTCCATCAACGTAAAACACGTCTGAGACCTTGAAGGACCTCTGAAGATGACAAACCTCCGAAGTAACCAGCTCCGTAGCGAGAGGTGGAGAGAGAGGGAGCCGGGCTGGGAGAAAATGAAGACAAAGGAGGATTGCCGGCCCATTTGTGTAAAGGTTAGGGCTAGGGTAATGAATACCCTAGCTATATGGAGCTCCCAATGTCTGCTTCCCTCCAGCTGCCTATAAGCTCATTTGGAGTGACACTGGAGTAATGTCAGTGTCAAGGAAATACAGCAAGAGGCAAAAAGAGGGAGAAGGAGAGAGGGAGGGAGAGAACGAACTGGTGGATAAGAGTCCATGTCCTCTACTTCTATAGATAATCCTTTCTGCCAGGATGAAAATTACCCTGCACTTATCCATAATTACTTTCCTCCCTCGGTTTCCATATCTAACAGAAGGTGCAACAAATTGATATACACAACATATACACCTGCAGTGTGTGTGTGTGTGTGTGTGTGTGTGTGTGTGTGTGTATATATATATGCATTGAAAAGTTGTTGCATTTTTTTTTTCTCCAAGAAGATACAGGTTTGTCTTATGACTAGCCCAGCTCGGAAAATGCAGTGAAAAGCAAGAGTCCTTATATGTTATAAAAAAAAGGAGAAAAAAATAATAATAAAGAGAAAAACCAACCAGCAGAGACTCCAGGACTGCTCCCATCCAGGAAATAGTCCAGAATATAACCCTCGTTTTTACACTTTTTTTGTACGGATAAAAGAAACAACTCACTAATCATCATGTTATAGTTGATTAGTGAGCTTTAGAGGTTCTGGTAGGTGGATTTTTACCTTTGGACAGAGCCTGGCTAGCTGTTTCCAGTTTTCATGCTAAACTAATGGTCTCCTGGCTGTAGCTTCATATTTATTGTACAGATATGAGAGTGGTATCGATCTAACTCTGAGCAAGGAAGCAAATAAGCATGTTTCTCAAAATATCTCATCATACAAAAGCCAAAAGTACTGCTGGTGAAATCTGACTACATGTTTACAATTTAATTAAGTGTAACTTCCTTAAAAAATGTCAGTATTCTCTGAAACGTGTCACAATCTGTTGAGAAACTAGAAACTAAACTTCTCTGAATACCTAAAAATAAATACACTTAAGATGTGGGCTACAGTGATTCTGATCATTTGTTATAGTGTTTCTTAGTGCAGAGTCTTACCCGTATTGAATTGATTTGAGGGCTACTTTGAAGGAAATCCCAGACTCGTGGCCCGAGTTCATCCCACAAATCAGCAAGCTCTTTAAGCATAGCCAAGGCGTTGAATGTGCTATTTGCCTGAAACAAAAAAAGAAAAACAATATTTAACAATACAGTTAACTCACCTTCCCCTGACTGAAAGCATACCCACTGAGCCTCTTCTATTCGCTCTGAGCCAATCCAGACATGAAAGTACTCCACATCTGCACATTTCTTCTAATCCCTAGAGGAACTCATCAGATTGCAACGCTGCCACCCCCTATGGTGACGAATGTAAATGGGGTTATTTACCCCTGCGCACTGAGTTGTAAACAATCTGACTATGTCTGGTGTGAAAAGGGCCTCCTGCGCCAGCACCGGGCCGCTCGCTGTGAAGCGGGCAGATTTTGCTCACGCTCATTATGTATTCTCGATGCAAAACCCCTCGCTGCCTGCCTGTTTGTTTTGCTCATGCAGTTATCAAAACGATGCTAATATCTTAGAGAAATGTCATGTCATGAAAATGCATTACATTCTATAAACAGGCCTCCAGACTAACTAGTGCGTTATTGTTATTTTCTTCCCCAGGTGGTAACTTTGTTTGACATCCAGTGTTTTTCATTTCCCCGCTGTAGGCTTTTTCACACTTCATACAAATACTGATACCTGTAATTGGCCTGATCCTGTGCATGCAGGATATAAAAATGTATCCACAAACCACAAAAAAAAGTGTTTAGCTTTCACTAAACTTGCTCATATCATACATTGATATCACCGATATTCAGCTACTTTTCAAGTGCATGAAAAGTCAGTGTGTAAATATGTTCAATTTTTCTCTCTACGCTTACCTCTTTCACCATGAGGCGAGCAGCAGGTGTATCAGGTGTGTAGAGGACTTTCCCTTGCAGTAACGGCTTGAAGGTGCTCCAAACGTAGCGCAGACCAGGTGTGCTCTCCAGGGTGTTGACAAGAGTCTGGCAAAAAGCATCTATAAAAGAGGAGAAGAGAGGGGAGAAGACAGGGAAAGTCAAGGCAAGACCAAGAAATAAACCCTGAATTTCCGAATACTGTGTGCATACTGTACGTGTGCTCTTTCATGGGACTGGGAGTTAAGACCTGCACGAAATCAGAGAATTTGCAGCACCCAAGAAGCAACCATGATTAATATTGCACATGAGTTTGAAATTCATATGTGGCTACCATAACAACCAGCTCAATGCTTTTTCTCAACTCAGAGTGAGCAAATATGACCATAGTACAAAAAAAAAAANTATATATATATATATATATATATATATATATATATATATATATATATATTAACTAACAAAGCAAAAACATCACATGGTATACTGATACATAAAAACATGGCATTTATGTCGATATATCACACTGAGAGACACATAGTGCTAGTAAAATGCAGCAAAATAAAATAAAAGTACTGAAAAGCACACCCCGAGTTAACACCATAGGAATTACTTATAATAATTACTACTAATGACTCCTTCTTGTAGAGTCTTGATCGAGGATTCTTCTTCATTCAACGGGACTGACAGCAGCTCCTGAGAGAGGTAACCCAACAGCTGTGTGTTTCCTGTCACTTTAAGACAAAGATTAGGAGTAGAATTGTTCTAAGTGTTTATTTAGTTCATTGCAGCATACTGTTAGGAGAGCCACGCTTTCAACGCATGCAAAAACCACCAAAAAACTACATTTTGTTTACTTCAATTGCAGACACATCAGGAACGCTTTGTGATAGGTCGCGTCAATATTAATTAAAAACTGAAACCTGAAAGAAAATATTCAAACAATAATAATAGAATTGTTGATAAGTTTAGCTCACCTTCATTCAATAATTGCATTGCCATCAATATTTAACCAAGTCGTTTGAATAGAAAACAATCTACCTAAAATGATAAGTTTTAGCAATTATATCTTTGGATAAAGGTTTTTTTTCTTATGGTTTGTTGTTGATAATAGGGCTTACTGTCTAATTCTACCTATTAAAAACACACCATTGCTGCTTCTTCCATGCGTTAGCAAGGTTTTTCCTGGGAAAATGTCCTACCCGAGTTTATAAAATGAAAACAATCTCATGAAGTGGACATCGGGTCAGTTACTGCTAGTTTATTACGCTCACTATCAGCGAGCAGAGAGTTGCAAAGTGGATGTATTTACAAAAAGTTGGGCATTATTGCTTAAAACACACAGGCAGAGGAAAAGACAAGCCAAGAGTTCAGACCTGAGTGCATAAGGAAAAGCTTCCATTGAGCAGAGGTGAAAAAGTCAATATGCTCAGCAGCAGTACGATCATTACTAATTTAACTTATCTACCAACGTGAATATTGCCAGGTTGGGAGAGTGCTGAATAGGTTACATGAGGACCTGCACTGCAAGGAATGGAGTTTGAAGTAGAAAGAAAGCTTTAGCTTGGATAGAGCCTGCCTTGTTTTGACAGAAAATGTGATTCTTGCAGTATGGTAGTTCATCAGACAATTGATCATTTCAGTGTGTCGTCTGCCAGTCAATATGACCATCTGCCTCTTTGATCTGTTGCTAACTGTTCCTTTTGTTCAGACACCTGTCATTAAATCAGTGCTTTCTTCCAGTCCTTTTTCATTTTGCCCCTGTCAAGACCGTAACAAAACCTCAACCCTCCATTTCTTTTCATCTCACCAGGGCAACCATTTCCCCCATCAGGGAGATTTTAGCGGCATTTCAGTGCAATTAAATGTTAGCCTTTCTGCCTGCTGGCCATCTTTCCCAGGTGCTCCTGGGAAGTCAGTGTGCAGGCAGCTAATGGCCACCCTTTAGTCTGAGTCTGGCCAGCTGTTCCCTCTGCAGACGGCACAGATGCCACTTCCTGCAATCACAACACTTGAAAGACAGGAAATGTGTGTGACATACAGCTCACTAGCTCTCTGCTGTTAGGTGTCTCATGCAAAAAGGAGACTGGAGAGAATTTTATATTATGCATGTCAATAACAGTAAGAGGAAAGGGCTTAGATTTCCGATGGAATACTGTAGGATGCCAAAATGGACTGATCAAGGAACTGAGAGACATTGAACACAAGGGGACAAAGTAGACTGATCACTCTAAAGCAGTGGTTCCCAATCTGGAGTGGCAAGATAAATATGAGGGGTCACAAAATAATTAAAGCGCTAAGAAAGAAACGTGTGTATATTTGTGTTACACATAATTGTGTATATTTTTTACAGCTTCTCTTAAGTTTTTGCATTTTTTGTTATACTATATATATATATATATATATATATATATATACACACACACACACACAGTACAGGAACCTGTCACCTCTTCAGGCATCTAAAAATCATTCTAATGAAACTATCTCAAAAGGAAACAGTTCTCTTTGGTTAAACTTTTTTAGTTTAGTGGGTTCATGTTTTCGTTTGTATCGTGCATGTCAAGGTCAGGTTCAAGGTAAACTTTATTATCCCAGATAGGGAAATTCGGGTGGTCAAGGTGCAGAAGTACACAAAACAGGCATAAATGTGCACAAATACGCACATGCACACAGGCAAAGCAAAACACATTCCTGAAGCCAGTTTCATGCTATTACACTGATTGACAGTTGGTGGCGGTAACAAAAAAGCGTGGCAATGCGCCAACAACGGGAGTAAAGAAGAAGACTGCTAGCTAGCAAACAGGGATTTATACAATGCCGGATTTAAAGTATTGTTTGAAGTATTGGATGTAAACTTAACTTCACCAGGTACCTATAAGGTGGGTTCACAAGTAGACAATGCATCTTAAGGGGTCACAAGCCAAAAAGGTTGGGAACCACTGCCTTAAAGAGGTAAAGACATCTAGTGTGTGCAGTCGAGCACACTGCGTATCCAAATCCTCCATGTTTATTTCCTGCATGTTATAACCTGTTGCAGCCAGTTTACCAATGAAGAGAAATAAAGTCAACCATATCGCACACACAACTCTAAAACTGATAATGATAACTGATAACTAACTACTGTAGCTGTGAGTCACTTCAACCTCTGTCTCATGACCCAATCTAGAAGAATGTCCTGGTGCTGCAAGGAGACATAAAATCTATATTGGTCTGTAGTACTCATCTATTCAAAATTTGAAAGAATTTATGGAAGTGAATATGAGAATAGACAGCAATGCAGATGGACCTTGACCATCTTGCTCGGGCCATTTACAAGACACAAAGAATTCTAGTCAACAATGGAGCATGAATATAGATGGCAGTGACACTAACACTATGTATCTTTGTATTGTGGGAAAGATATATCAGGTTTTTGATATTGTGTGCTAAAGAGAGCATCAGATTACAGAGGTTACACCTTCTCCAGAGCTGTGAGCTGTGTAGTTCTTTTTGACAACAGGTCTTTACTTTATTACAAAATGGCAGTATGAAAGAACAAGAGAATCTGTTCTTTACACCAGGTTTAGCCACAGTCAAATAATTGCTTGGAGCCTGAAGTCAGCCCCTCAACTTACCTGGCAAATTTAATCAATTTGAGTCGCACCCTGGAGATGGGCTCAATTCAGCACTACAGTGAGACAGTGCCGCCGACTCACTGCTACACACACACACACACACACACACGGTTTTGCATATGCAGTCACGTGCAGACATGCACATGCGCACACAAACAGAAAAAGGATACTCTAGGTTCACATTACTCATATTTCAGGCATTTCATCATCAATGTACAATCAGGGACACACTCAGACAGGCAGACACACACACACACAGCATGCATGTACACCTAATATGACACGCCAGTCTAAAGTGAACTACCCCACGCATCAATAAAGCAGCACTTATTCCTTACTAGCAGTACAAATTAAGTGCCGTCTTGCAGCATTCCAGCAGAAAGTCAAATAAGCGTGAATAAATGTCATTGAAGTCACACTCTCATAAGAGACATAGAGAGGTTGCTGTGACATTCACGAGTGCAAGATGAGCCTCTATCACTCCCAACAACTGCCACGATACAGACACGTATTCTGCCTTCTCCAGCTCCAGTATATATTAAAAGGGATGTGCTTAAAACTAGAAATAAAGGGTACCAATTACTAATTATTCTAAGAGTCACCCATGGGCAAATACTCAGAGGATGACAGTATGAGTCTCGAGATAATTAGGAAATGTTATGAGCAGCATCAGGGAAAATCACACCAGTGAAAAGAGGACAATGCTAAATGAAAGGGGGAAGGTTATTTTGACAGGTCAACACAAGACCTCCAAAATGTAACTGTATTTGCATACGGTATGAGATCAAGTCAAACCACCAGTTTTACATCAAAGGCTTTAGTGCTCTAACAGTTTTGCCTATTTCTATTTGCAGAGAAAGAGGGAACCGTACTCCATATGGCACCAAATAATGTCCAATTTAACAAATGTATATGAGCCTCCAAATACATTTGCAAAACATCTTTTTAACTTTCTCCAACAAATACATAGTATTTAAATACATAGTATAAGTATGACATTGCAGAGCCATGTAATCACTTCTTACTCATGCTAATCTACTGGACAATTTTGAAAATGGTAACAACTTAAAATTACTGTTTATGGTCGTGGAAGAACAGCTACCACCCCAACTATTCTCAAGTTTTCCTTTTAATTGGGAAGGGAACATTACTGAGCCGTTAACAAAACCTCAGTGTTGGCCTTTATGATAGCTATTCTACTATTCCTTTGAGTGTACTTTTACACTTACAAAGGAGTTGTAATTGGCCATTATGCAGAGGCCACATATTCCAGATTCATTTAACTGTACATAGACCAACACAATGAAATGCCACGCCAATCCAAATCAGATATTAGCATGCTAACAGAGATGTCAGTGCTTATTTTGTGTGGATGATACAAGGTTTTTGCTAATTTCTGCTGGCACGGGCATGCGATTCCACTTTACAGTGTTACTTTATTCCAAGGGAATAGAGGCTTCTTATTAAAATCTAATTTTGTGCAGATGTCTCCAAAGAACAGGCATTTAATGAAACAGGAACGCATGGTCTCTAATGAGCACAAGGCTGCAAGAAGTTTCACTGAAGCTCTAATTCTCAAGGATTTTATGGAACAAACATATTCAGTGATTTCCAAAGCTGGCGCCACCACCATCTACAACTGCTGTGCTACTTTTATTTACTTTTTTTCTTTTTAATACAGACTGACAAAGGTGGTTTATGTGGATATAATCTTTTTGGGGAGAATTGTGACTATTTCTTTTCTCAGTTATTTCTGATTGACTATACATTTCGCAAATACATATTATGTACATCTAAGTAATACAGTATCAACATAGATTGTGCAATCCTTTCATATATTTAAATGTATGGAAAATGTATATATTATACTGTATATATAGCAATATATTTATATCTTTATATGTTTGTTCTATTAGGGTTTCATTTGCATTGTACTCCTTTCAGTCCAGAAAATGAGGCAGGTTTGAAGAAAATGCATTCAAAGAATTAAACAGCTCATCCCCATGTGGAAAAGGTTACCATCCCTTGAATTACTAAAAATAGAATCAGGTGCACTTTAACAGGTGCAAATGATAAAAAAGTTTGTTAGTCTTAGAGGGTCTACCCATACATCAAGATCAGACACATGGTCAGGGCTTGTTTTATATTGTTCTACAAATATAGAGAATTTCAGACTGCAGCCGGTCCACTTCATCTTCACAATGTTAACCCACTGACTAACTTCAAAATGCTTCAACAAGTTCTAGAAAACTAAGTGATGTAAAGGCATCTCTTTCCACAGTTACTGTCAAAGTACATGAGCCAACTGTAAGACAAATTTGACCTACATGACAGCTCAGGAAGGTTTCCCAGAAGACACTTGGGTTAAAAACACTATTATACAATAACAATGTATTCTGGACCAAGTCAGGACACTACAAGCAACAAGGTCAACGAGTAAGCTTTCGTCTGTTATAGAAGAGAGTCACATACATCAAAAACATCTTTATGTACAGTGTGCCTATTTTACTTTGATTTAAAATCCTCACCCACTAGACAAATGTACGCATCAGAAACACACTTTGATGTAGTTAATGCCAGCAAAGCAGAGTGTGTGCTGGCTTAGATCAAAGGGTGATTCATATCAGTACTCGACTCTGTCATCCACAAATGCTCGTAGGATCCATCTTTCCTCTTTTATTAATCAAATCCCGGCATCCACGAGAACACTCATTCACCTACAACCATATTGAAGGTGGGTGGAGCAGCCCACATTTTCAAAGCGGTCTGAATGTACCACAGTTTCTTCCAATGTGGCTACCTGGAATACATCTTTCATAAGTAGCACCAGGCTGCTGCAAAGCACACAACTCTGGTTGGCTAAAGCTGTGGAGGATACTCTGTACCGTGTTACCATGTTTATACACTGTATATCATCAGGAGTATGGGAGACAATGACATCCTGTAGATTCACTGGACCCAGCAATTTAGACAGCTCTAGGACATTTTAAAAGGCATCACTGAACTCCATTAGGATTGGCCCTTCCCAAAAACCTTTACAAACTGAGCCAGATTCAGTGAAATCAATGCAGCACTGTGGAATTTGAGTTCAAATGCAGACAATATTGCTGCTATGGTTGTATTTCCTCACTGAATAGTACAAAATACCCGTTTAGAACACAAAAAAAGTGTTTTAGTGACACCATCTGTCCTCTGCGGGAAGGGTTGCCATATGTTCATATTTAAGATGTTATATATTTGCGTCTTTTGACTCTGCACCAGCCAGACAACAACATCAGTTTCCACTTGGGATAGGTGGCTCTAGACTTTCCTCTCCATTAAGAAATGATCATTATGTCAGGGTGGGGAGTGCACCGATTTTAAATGGAATGAGAAGAGCTGATTTGATTGGCTACGATTGATGCCAGCTCCTGACACAGCCGCCAACAATGTATTCCTAATCAAACCCAGTTTCCAGCTCTGGCACAGGTACCAACTGTGCCACAGGTGCCTGACTGCACAGTGTACCATGCACCACTAATTCATGAAAATAGGGATCATTGGGTTTTTTTGTCACCTGCATGCAAACAGTATTTTGATAACAGGAAATACTGGGGATTGTATTCAATCTGTCTGTGGAGCATTTAACAATAATTTATGTACGGTGCACTTGATCTGATATAATTACTTTTGGTCTTTGTCCATTTACAACACTCATAACCCAAAAAATGCCCATCAAGCCTTGCTGGACCAAAACTCCCTTGTTGGACTGATATTTGTGTGCTGCGCTAGCCAGGCTACAGTAGCTCCACACCGTTTTCTCTATAATGTTGTCAAAACACCATAATTCTGACATGATACTGTTTTTTTTTAAAGGGGAGAAAAACTTAATTTGTTTAGTCCATGATTCATGCCATCCTCTGCCACACCTACTGATCAAGCATAATTCCCAGTCCTTCCAGTTCTTCCAAATGCAACACAGTTGCTGTATGCCTCTGGCTGCAAAATTACCAAAAAAATAAGTTGCCATATCCTGTGATACTGTGCACCACTGGTTTCAAAAAAACAAAACAAAACAATTTTGTCCATTTCCTGGCTACCATGACCTCATACAGTACTGTAAAACTAAAATGTAGTAGTATAATTAATACACATGACTTTAATTTTTTATAAAGGAGTTTGTCACAACACTTACCGGAACTGTTGCCCATAATGGAGGTTGACTTGTTGTTAGCCATCTGTGTAGGTAAGCGTAAACTGATGGACATATTGGTGGAATTGAGGTCAGGCTGCTTTTCACACAGCAACATATTGATGCTGCCAATCATGTTCCTTTTGAAATCCAATGAACTAGCAGTCTTAAAGATCGTGGACTTCTGCAACCTGGCCATCTGGATGAAAGTAAATGACAGGAATTTTGAAATAGCCATATCATCATAGAGTATAAATATGGTTTCCTGTCCAGCGTACATGATACAGTCAGCAACACTCACCTCCTCAATCACTGGTAACGCATCTTGAGTGGTTTTCCGCATAAGTGTCACTGTGTCTGCTGGATTCAGAGCCATAGCTGAAGGTAGCTAAAGGAGGGTGTGAACAGTTGGTTTACAGAACAATACATGCATGGCCAAAACTTAACAAGGAAATAATCCAATGTATAAAGTATGCTTGCAGGAATGTTTGCCATTTAGAAACTATTACTATTGAACTATGTTTTAAAAGTTCGGTCTTTTTTAAACTATGTCCTGGAAAAAACTGTATGTTATTGTATTGTAACACCAGTAGCTACAGTTAGACTTGCAATTTCCATAGTCATTTATGTTCGTAGATTTTATGAGATCACTTTTGACGTCCGCACCTTAGCTAAAAATGCCAGTTCTGTGTGAGCCTTTCCATTCAAGATACTATATGGAGGCAATGCACACACTAATTTGTGCATATTGACCAGTAAATTGTGTCCTAAGATCATCATCCTTGGCACTGGTTAATAAAAGTTGCATTAAAATGACAAGTGTTACTGTGTGTTACAATGACATTCTGAGGGTACACAGTATGAGTCCAATTAGAAGAACTAAATGGCATGCCCTTTTAACCACCGTCATTTTCATGCATCAAGTGTCAAGTTTAGGCTGTATTAGGAGTGCCTGTATTGTCTTTCAGCAAATAAAACCACAAAGACTAGAAACGTATGCGAGACATAGGTCCAGAAATACTAGGAGTGGAAAGATCAGAAGGCTGAGAGAGATATAAAGAAGGATGACACTGCAGTAGTATTTTCAAATAAAACTCTATTCACCAATTGAAGCCCATTCAAGCATAGTTCAGACAACAGCCTGGCTATTGATTGAGTCTCGAGTACATTCATTTAGAATCACCTTCACTCTCAGCCTGTGCAGAGCAGACATAAAGAGGAGACTTGATAAGAAAGCGCACCAGTCTCAGACAATTTTGAGCAACACAGCTGAAAATCACCTGTAAGGAATCAATGGAAGGAGAGATTTTAGCGATGTCACATTAGGAGGTAGATAAAGTGAGCCATCCATGGCACAAAACAGGTTTTCTCAAGCTCCACTGCACTTTGTTACTAAAGACTCCACTGGGTGTGTGTGTGTGTGTGTGTGTTTCTTTTGCTAACAAGGCAAGCTGATTAGAAAAATAATTCTACACGAGTGATGTAACCATACATATTCTGAATGGCACAAAAGGTTAAGATTTGATGAGCAAATTAACTGCAAAGGAGATTATGATGTCAAACACTTTGAGATTTGAATGACCTTTGTTGAGCGCCTCATACTGTATATTCAAATGCATTTTGTTTACCGTCTTTCATATGCATTTTGTTCTGAAATGATTTCCAGAAATCCCAAAACAAAGTTGTGAAACTAATGTCTAAATCACCCTCTGCCACTCACTACCCTCAGCGATAAATCCTGACGTCGTCCCTTGTCCTTTTTCTTTAGGTTGTTGTTGTTGTTATCATCACAATCATTCAGCAACGTCAAGCTTTGAGTGTGAAGGCTTGATGTTCTTTTCCATCCATTTGCTTGCGGTGCTGAAGAGCTTTTCCACCATATCTTGTCTGGGATTTCTTTTTTTTCTGTGTCTGAAAATGCCTGTGGGCTTAAATTGTTCAAATGCTCTCTCCTACGAACTTCCTGCCTTATCACTTATTTATTGGATTTGCTGTCCCATATATTTTCTCTCAAAGAAACTCAAAGAAAAGTGCAGGCTTTCATCATCCCAAAGGGAAGTCAGAGATTTAAAAGAATTCAAGAAAACACTGGTTCTAATAAATAATTCCCACCCGATTGCATGCATTCTAGTAAAATCACAAAGGGGCACATGACAGTGAGAATTTTAAAAGCTTGGACCCTATGAGACAGGAAATGATTTCTCACTCAAAATGGAAGAAATAAAAATACATTAAGATAATAGTGTAGTAATAACACAAAATAAGTGTTGAGGTGTTGCTGGTGGGTTTGGCCTTAAAGTGGATGCTCAATTGCCTGGAACAGAAAATCATTGTCGTTTAATTCAATTTACTGCAATCCATGCAAGAATTATAGTTAGAACAGACCATGTGCATACAACACTTTTTAAAATTGTATTAAGCTGTGGAGATTGTTTTATCTTACAGTATGTAATTGATAGAATATCCATGCTGAAAATGATTGTGCACAACAATGTTTACTTTTTCTTATTTAGCTCTCAATTTAGGGTGAGTATCCATCATAACTCCCACACAGAAAACTCCAGAAAGAAGAAGAAGGCACAACAGGAAATGCTGGCATACAAAAACTACCAGCACTACCCTGGCATTTCACTTTGACTGAGACTTGTGGTAAATGTTTTTAGCCATAATTGCACATTTTTGACTGCTTCTGAGGCAGAACTGAAATTAAAAATAATTCTTGCCAAAAAAAGAAATAGTTTATGCTTTGCTTTGTTTTCTTCCTACACTGGTCAAAAAACATACACAGAGCCCCTTACACTGGTGTTCTCCAGGGTGCGTGATTTTTTTTGTTCCGACTGACAGTGTCGATAAAGTAATTAAATTGGTGAAATATCTATGTGGGCGGGCACTAAAAATAGTTTGTAATATCACTTCAGTTCCAACGCTGACACAGGTAGCTCACCACCGGGGGAGCCAACGTTGTTAGCCGTCACTTAGTCCCATCTGTGACTCTTTACGTTACAGTGTCACAATTCAAATCACAATAGCTGCAGTATCTTAATTTTGACTTTAAAATGCCTGAGGGGTGGTTCAAAGTTATTCCTCAATTTTACCAGTGTTGGCTGAGACATCACCTGAGTTTCAAATTTGCATCTTTAATACCACCTTCATTAGCCCAGGCAGTGTAATTTGTAAGGATGCTAGATGTGGGTGACCTTGCTGAGCAGGAATTAGGGCTTTTCAAACGTAGAAATTATGGCCAGTATTACTACTGCAGTGTCCTCATCAGGCCAATTAGTGTAAACGCAGTTCCCAAATGCATTCACTCTCCACTAATTGTGTCCGAGTTACAATGCAAAAAAATTCTTTCTGGTCTCATCAAACTCAAATTGGACAAGTTGTGAGATATGTTTGTTGTGTGGGCAACAGCAAGAAAAGCTCACCCCAGAAAGCACTTTCCTCGCATCCAGGTTTTGCAGGAGTACTTGCTGGGTGTTAATCAGCTGCTGTGGAGTGCGGGAGCAGCTGACATTTTGAAAAGCCTCCTTTTCAGCTTGGCTGCTAAATTGGACATACTCATCCAGATATGTCCCCTCGCACAGGATGCTCCTCAGGTTGCCTGGCCTCGGGATGCCCATCATCTGAAAAATAAATGCCGACTTTGGTAGAAGTTGACAAACAAGAGAACTTTGCATCTGACCATATTTTAATTATTCATGTGGTGTGTCCCTTGGGCTGTTGTGCAGGCAGATGGAATGCAAAAATACATCTCAAAATCAGATTGTTTTCATTTTAATTAAGCCTTATTTTTTGTAGATCACCCTCTAATAAAGACTGACACACAGTACTGTACACTTGCACAAACACAGACAGTGACACTTGAAACAATAAAAATGTGGCGGACACAAACATTAACACCCACACACATAGATGCATACACACAGAGAATTTGTATCATACCAGATAGTATACAATGATACCAAGCAAGACAGGATACATGGGCAGAAGACAGAGAATGGCTCGTGCACTGTACTAGGAACTTTTACTTTCTGGGCATATAACACAGTGGGGTGTCTTTTAATCAGTGCACATTGTATTTAAGCATTGTTGTCAATGTCAGTGAAACATAATTACCTTGTTGCAGCTCATCTGATATTACTTGGTACATACCACGGTATCAATTGGGGAGCATTTAAAGACAAGATACTCTTACTGTAAGCAGCTTCAAACGGCTTTTTTGTCAAGCAAACACTAGAGTTTGCTTTGATTATAACTGTCAAGACAAAGAGTCCCAGAGGCAGTTCTTGGCCAGGACACTTTATTCTTAAATGTTCAAGCACGACACTCTTGGCACATTTGGTCTTTTGAACATTTTGGTAACATTTAAATTTCTTTATTTACAGAAGGAGTTGGGAAATCTTGTCTCAAAGCATCTGGGGTTCTTACTGGAGACTGGTTTCAACAGGCAGGCAGAGCAGTAGTAAAAAAGATATCACACTCACTGGAATGAGTTGAATCTTAGCATTCATGAGGCTTTGGACCAGTGTTGGTGGCACCGACAAATTCTCTTTCAGGTGAGCGGAGAAAGTTTCGTTGTCTCTCAGAATACTCCTTAGGATCAATGGTTGAGCTTAAACATAAAGATGGACTCATTACTTTTGCAGAACAGCAATTAATACACAGCAAAAACAGGGACATATAATAGGAAATACAGTGTACAGCAGCGTATGCGGACAAGTGGTCAAAGACGCAAAACTTAAAGGGAAATGTATTTGCTTGTTTTAGTCTTGCTTTCAGGGTTTTATCTATGTTTTAGCTATTAATCCTCCTAACTCACTCGCCATCTGCACTGCAGATATTTTACAGCCAAGCCTGCAGCCTTTCTGTCTCTGCCTCCATTTGTTGTCTATCCTCCTGCATTGGATTTCCACACTACTGTTCACAAATATGGGTGCATGCAGCAACACGTGTGAGACATGTGTCATTTGCCCTAATGGACACCTATGCCAACCATGGAGGACAGCCTGGCATGTAACTAATAGGACAGCAGCCCTGCCACTGCAATGGAAGGTTGATCTAACCAAACCACCAGATGATTAATTCTGTTGTTGAAAGGACAAGGTTAGAGCTGAAGTCACTGTTTTCAAAATCACTGCAGTGCAGCTGCTGAGTATAATGTTATCCTACCTAATAGAAACAATGGCCAAATCTACAAAAATAAGACCTAAAATAAAAAGAACTGCTTTAAGTTTTCATTCATTCATGAAAAAAATGCAGAATTCGCTATAGTATTCTGATTTGGTTTTGTAATACATGTTGCTTACAGGGCATTACAGTTTGATGAATTTGAGTCTAAATTATGCCTTCTAGATGATCGTTGCTATTAAATCCTTCACTGGTGCAAGTGCAAGGGGTCGAACACTTCAGTTGCATGAGTGTGTGAGAAGAGACAATTTGTTGCTAAACATGTACCAGATTGTTAAGCAGCCATTTTCTCCTGATTAGCTGCCCACAGATAGTCAGGATTTAAAAGAGCCAGCTTCAAAACCAATGAACGGTTCATTGTAACCCCCTCACAGTGCCTTAGCATAGCAGGGATCCCACACACCCATGCACATGTTGTATCTATTCAACATGTGTTTTCTTCTTTCTGGGACTCCAACATGTGCTGCTGAGATGATGGAGGGTCTTACATAATTTAATTAGATCAGCCTTTTTGCAAGTGTAATACATGCAAGTCAGTCAATTATCAGGATGAGGGGAGGAAGTGACTTATACTGGGTTATTCAAGGTTCAGTTGAAAAAATTGGTATTGTCTGGGCTTAATTATGCTGATTGATACACTGCTTATACTCTATACAACACCTCCTGATTTCTACTAAACACATATTATTATGCCCCTCATGACAGGAGGAGCATCAGGAGGGATGGACAGGGTTAGATTATGGGGTGAGAGAACATCGCTCTGGGCTCTTCCTGAAAACTGTCGCCTTTCTGATTGAAGTGACCACCTGAGTCTTTTAATCAACCCTTGGTAAAAACAAAAAAGGACAACACAATCATCTTTGCCATCCTAGTCTTTTGATAATACTCCAATCCCCATTCTTGTTAATGACCTTTTGTGCTCTCGCCTCAGACAGCGAATACCATTAATTATGTCCGAGCTTAGATCTTTGATGGATTTAATCTTGTATATTACAAGCCAGCGACCCCAAAATGCAAATGGCCCACGAGCCATTTGTTGAACAGCAGCCCCCCACCCCCCCTTGTCTTTTTGCAAATTAGGTGCCGTATGAAAATCTGAATATCATCAGGCTAAATGAGCCTAATGCAAAGCAGCAACTTATCAAGACAAACGATCTGTCAGTCTGCATGGAAAATTGCATCATAAATAATCGCGCCATTGTTTTTGAGGGATAAGGGGAAATAACAAATCCTCCAACTTGTCATCCACATGAAGGGGATACTTTCCTTGATGGAGAGTACTTAACAAAGACATAGCAGAGTGATTGTTGCTGAGGTTGAGTATTTTCTATACCAATTATTTTTGAACCATTACTCAGTAGCAAAAAAACTTTTATATCAAGAAAGTAATCTACACTTTGACCCTGTTGCTTTTCACCAATTTCTGTCATAATGTTTGACAATAACCTTAAAACAAGAGGCTTTCATTAATAGTGCCGTTGTTTTAGGGTCAATGGATCAAGAATTTGGTATTCACGTTTTCTTACCATTACCAGGGTTAGACTGTGACAGGACGGAAGCCCACTGGTTGAGGTCATCCGCCAGCAACTGCGCCTTGCTGAGAATAGATCTGTTCACCAGGAGGGTTTGCAGCTCTATCAATATCCCAGCAATTCTGGTTAACCAAGACAGAGACAGAAAAGATCATAGATTGTCTGTAAATGTTACATCTTAGATTTAATCTGAAATCAGAACCAAAATATTCTGTTTCATCCTACGGTATAATGTCTCAGAAGACAGAAAAGGAAACATCCCAGTACATACATGGAGTTGTTGAAATTGTTGACTTGGCCTGGTGTCTCCCCCGGCGTTGGATAGTTCAAACAGGGATTGTTGATGTTACACATCATACCTTGAAGCCAGGGCAGCACGCCAGCTGATGGCATGGCTTTATTTGGGTAGTGGCCTGAAGGAATAGAGTATTCATCCACCAAGCTGCATGGTATTCTTTATGTTCTTGCTAGATCACTATATATTCTAAACATTTTTTTAAATGACTCGCAAAGTAGAGTTTAACATTGCAAGTACTTACATTGGTCTTTGTAAAGTGGCTTATTGGTGGACCGCACCCACACCAGTATGAAGAAGAGAAACAGAGGCCATAGCACTTCAATGACCAGCCGCACCTTTAAAAAGGATAACGTGGTTTTATTTTCATAATTTGTTTATGAAATACAGCTTTGGAACATATTATGGCTCGCATCATTTGCACTGATTTCTCATAAGTAAAAAAATGTGACATCACTCAAAGCAAATCTTTCCAAAGACATGAGGTGATTGGACCATTAACTACAAGACAAAGAGAAACTGTTTCTACAGAAGTTCCATTGATGATTGACTTAAATTACCCTATGAAGCTGTATGTATCCGTGTGAGTGTGTTCACAATGTAGCTGCACATGCCATGGTCCATAAGTCTTGCTTTTACTCGAAGCACTTACAGGATTGAGAGAGCAACCTCTGCTTGTGACTCCCCAAGCCAAAGCTATCACACACTCCTTATCATGTCCTTGCCACATTTAATCCTCTTCTGGATGAAGAGCACCAACCACTTCCTTGCTCTAATACAACCACTTCAATACCTGCCAGCAGGTAGTGCGACCCCCCGGATGTGACACACCGGGCATTTATTTCAACCTCAGGGAATGGGTGAAGAGAGAAACACACAAAGTACAAATGGATGACCTCAAGGCTTTACTTGTTCACTAGGTTTTTTCTCATATTTTTCCCCTCAGTCGGCCTCAAAGGATATTCTAGAGACAAAGTACCAAGACCTTAGAGATAGAGGTTTTACACACATACA
>LKNJ01000839.1:19025-125021 GCA_002120245.1 Maccullochella peelii
TCTCTGAACCACCTTGGGTTATTATAGGTTCAAGCTTCCACATTTACAAAACACACCGACATGCTTGTTTTTTCCACTGATGTCACTGTGGAAACGCCAAAGCAGCGCAGTTGTTTTACACATAAGTCAAAGTAATGTGCACCTCCGAAAGCTGAAGGCCAAGTAATGTGTACAACAGTAGACTTCCCTTTATAAAGGCAATTCATCCCTGTGTTGAAGTGTTTTCAGGAAGGAAGTAATATCCACCAGCTGATGACTTCCAGTGAGATATGACAATCTTTCCTTGACTCTTCAACCCCACACCCTCCTGCCATCTAGGCTTTTACGCGTCCCTTGGCAAGCCATCGCTCAACAACCTCACCCTCCCCAGCCCTGCAACTCATCCGCCGAGCCCTCTCCGGCTAACCTCAGATGACCTGCACACTCATCCCTCCCAACATCTCTGGTGGAGTGACCTGCTTAGAGGAATCAGCTGGAAAGCTCCAGTCAGCCAATCCCCTGTTCCTGTTTTAGTAACATGTTCAGGCACTGTCTGATTACACACATTAGCACAAATAATAAGAGAAGACATCTATACTGAGGTTGTTGTCTTCATAATTAAACTGGAGGGCAGGCAGATGTGAGGAAAATATAATAATACATATTGCTTGTTATGCCACAGCACCATGGGAACCTTATAAATTAAAGGTTTCTGCAGTAGAGTAGGGATGAGGGGTGGGGGTTGAACACATTCCATTTAGTTCAGTTTGATATATCGGCATATAGTGAATCTTCACTTGTCAGTGAATTACAGATGAGAAAATTGCAGAAAATCATATTGCATATATTTCAAAGAAAACAGATAGAATTTCTAATTCTGTCCTTCAATTCCCTCCAGTCCATGTGTCAGAAAGGATGTAGGTCTGCTGAGAGGGTGAATTATCATAATGTATTCCAAAGAAAAGGCATGGAGAGGGAACACAGAGATCATGGGGACTTTCTCAATGTCTGGCTCCCCAGGCATTTGCCATCGGACACCAGCGTCTTTGTGAATAGATAATCTCCTCCTATGAAATTATGTGAAATACTGGACCATAAAATCAGTTTCATGCCTGTTATAAAATCTTAAAATGCTTGGTGAGGCATTCATATAATTGGTCATTAACCTCCACAAGCCCTCCAGAAGCACCATTGTCCTTGCTAACTCCCACTGGTTTTGTCTAATAACAATATTTCATGTTGACATTGGCCAAATATCCTACATTCCAAGCACAAAACCACCACTGTCCCCTTACATATTCCAGGGAAAAAGTAGGCACATATTTTTTTCCCGAATACAAAAGCATACCACCCTGTTCTTTCTGATGGTTGATAAAATTAACAAGGGGAATGTTTCCCAGATACAAAGTTGTAAAATTGCAAATTACTTTTGCCATGAGTTATTCCAAGAAAGTTCGAACTTTGATGAAAGCTGATTTTTTGTCTTTGAGAAGATGTCTTTTGTTCTACTCTGGCAACAGGCACACTGCTGTGCTTGAACCCCTAACAAAACTGGTGGGTGGATGTGACTCCTATCTCACTGCAAGGGTATAAATCAAAGAACACTGCAGCTCTTTGTAACAGCTATATCTGCCTCAAAAATGACTCACAGGGCTAATTAGATTCCATGACAACTTGTCCTGACCCCTTGAAATGCAGTTGCAACGCATGGTGGAACTGTTATCTTCCTGCAGCATGTGACCTCCTGGCCAGTGTGGGTGACATCAGAGGCAATAATATACACTTTATATCATTGGCTGGTCATGTGTAGGCTAGTGTTTGTTATGGAAACTAATGACTGGGGTCAAGGGAATTGGCCCGGGCAAAGGGACAATGCCTAAGAGACTTAAGCATCAACAGCAAGGTAAAAACATTATTTGAAAAGTTTTCTAACCCAATGAGGTTTGCATTCATATCAAGGCAAGATTAATGTTTAAAAATCTAGATTTAAGTTAACATAATTTTTAGATTAGATAGAAGTAAATAGAAGTATTTGCATTCAGTTGGACTAAACTATTTTGTCTATCTTCTAGCTTAGTAGAAGATAGACCAGTACACAAATCAAAAGAGTTTCACTTAAACTATAGATGAGACCCTACCATAAACTAGAAAAGGCTAAATTATCTGAAGAAAAGTTAAATGTGCTTGCTTACGCTGTAAATCACAGATGTAAACAGGTTAAAATGTCTTGAAATGATAATTGTTTGCATCACAAATGTTTCATGGGAGTTGCACTTTCAGTGGGAGCACTTAAAGCAGTTGAAGTGTAATTGCTGAAAGGATTTGAATTTTTAATTACAAGTTTAATCCCTGTAAGCAGTGGAATTGTGATAGTGAGTTTGTAAGAAGAGCCAGAAAGAGTACTTGCCCTTCAAACAAAGCATTTACCATTCGTCGCTCCCCTATCCCATTCTATTAGGCCAAAGACTGGGTTTGTTAGAACTAAAATACAGGCAATGTGACAAAATGTGCACAAGAGATAGATCTCCAAAAATTGAAGGTGACACTTTGAATTGGTCACATTAAGGTAAGATTGTGCTTGTTCTCTAGTGGGAGAGTTAAAGGCAGCTTACTTCTATAGGAGACAATTTTCGTAGTAAATCCCCCCTATTACCTTTCCCTCCCATGAATAACTTACTCGCCCTTGATAACACAACCCTGGGACCATATCCTCATTTTCCCTCCATTGCTGACCAATTTGAGCAGATACACGTTGATTTGCAAAGGGGGGGTTAGTGAGCACAAGTGTACCTTTTGTCTCTTCCGGAGAGTGAAGTTCTTCCACAGGAGCAGAGTGAACTGCGTCAGGAGACCCATTACAGCTTATCCTGGCAATATCCTGCCAAAGCGTCACTATGGCAACTGGCCCACTTAATAAACCCTGGAGGGAATAAAAGGCAGAGTTTGGTTTTAATACAGAGAAGCAATGCATCTTGGGGGAGTGCCACTAATCATTCACTTCCCCAGGCCTTGGGGCTTATGGTGCAGCACCTGTTCTAAGAATTATTATCACCTACACTCAGCAAATCTCAGGATGGGGCAATGTCTCAGCACATGGAGGTTACGCAGTTTGGATCTACAGTATAAGAATCTTTATTAAAGACCATGTGCTTGTTTTACTTAATGCACTGGATAAAAAACTATTAGGTCAAAAGCAAAGTCTCTTTTCTTTTGCTCTTAAAGGGGGATGAGGCAATGTAAACTGCGCTCTTTGTCTCATTAACCAATGCTGTGCTACAAATTCTCTGTCAATTAATCAGTCTTCAGTCTAAAATAAAAGACATAAACTACATGATCAACTGCCTCACTTTTCACATGGACCAAAGATTGCTGTAAAAGATTTATTGCAGGTTTAATAGCCACTGAACACATATTACACAGATAATAAACAAATAGATCTGCCGTGGCATTTTTATACGGTTACATCAAGTATGACCTTTATTAAAAAATCCACAACTGACAGTCTCTCCTTTGACTACAGTTCATTCATTGGTCAGCCGTGAGGACCAATTCATTACTACAGGAATTTTTTTCTTTGTTTTTTTGTCTAATTAGGCTATACAAGAGAGTTTTACCAATTTACAGTTTCCATTTAAAATGTGTTCCAGGCTGGGGAATCAGTGTCCTTCTCTGTAAATGAAGGTTTCGCCCATGGTTAGGATAATTCATATATGTGACAGATTTTGTTACATTAACACATGAGAGTTGGGGGTCCAATCCATTGCAACATCCACACTTTGACATACACTGAATGTAATACATACAAACATACATTTGTAATATATTAAAAGATACAACATTTGAATATAAGGCAGGATTTGATACACACACTATATGGTACTGTAACACCTTACAATATATGCTATGATATATCATGCACTAACCTGCAATCAAATGTCATTTGCTATATTACACTATTAACACAAAATATATTATAAAATGTATGTTAATCTTTCAGATTTCCATATTGAAAGTTTATTTTCATTGTATGTTGTGGACTGAAAACTACAGACTGAAAAGGTTAATTTCTGTATTACAAATACAGTTCGAGCATGCGTTTGAGGGCAAGGAGGGCTTTTAAATGCTCAAAAACATTAATTAATATATTAATTATTATTAATATTCACTGGCCAAGCTGTGTTACCTAGCTGGGTTACAAACATACTGCAGAGCACTTCCACTGATGCTCTGTGGAGACTTTGAAGATTAGAGTATGTGTACAAGGTGGGGCAGGTGGAGATGTGGATGGGCTTTTTGGCCCAAGGGTAGTCCCGACAAATGTGCCACCTTTTAACGCTCCATTTCCTCTTTCTGTACAGGTTCTATCTTCCCTCTGTGTGTTTACATTATTTACTGCTACTTCATGGATGTTTTATTTACTGACATGGGAAAGTAAAGGCTCCCTCACTTCCAAATGGCCAAATAAGCACTCTAATGGGCTAAAAAATTTGAGCGCTCAAGGCCATTCAATAATCTAGATGGTAGCTGGCAAAGCATAGGATCTCCTGACAAATGTTTTGTTTTGTTGGCAATACCAATTTGTATTGTTGAATCATGCTATTACTGTTGATGTTAAGCTCTCAAATGAATTCCATATTTTTGACATTTACCAGAGATTGCTGTAGGATGAACGTACTAAAAATCACATCACCTCTGCACACAGTAGTTTTTCTTGTAGTGCACTATTCATTATTTGCTTTAACTTTCAGTTCATAGTTTACTTTTTATATCGTTTGAAGGAGACCGTGGTTGTAACTGTACAAGGGTAAAAAGAGTCTGTACATAGAGGCCTAGCATACGCATGACCACTCGACTCCATCAAATGCTTGTATAATTGAGTGTGTGCTGCATTCGCTTGGGTAGCTTTCAAGCCTCGTCTTTTAAAAATACGTAATGCGCAAGAGGAGGACAGTCTGGTACCACCTCTACTCTGAACTCACGTCAAGCATGAAGGGTAAACAACAGCTCTAAGAATATACTCAACCCATACATCAAAAAATGTGTGTGCGTGAGCTATGTCGGTATCTGAGAAGAGAGATGCGTCTGTAAAAGATTGTGTGTGGGGGCGAGTATTTTCGAAAAGCCCAGCTCAAGGACTCCTTTTCCAATTCCACATCTAAAGGACAGATAGCAAGTAACAAGAGAGGGTATGATTGTGATTTGCATTGCAGCCGCAGTGTTACAAAACACAATGAACACAGTTCTCCAGAGGACAAAAGCCATACAGTGTGAAGAGTCGTTTCCAGATCATCATTTTAATCTAACACTCGGAGCACAGAGAATAATTGAAATAAGTTCTTTTTTTAGACACTTTTTAGACTTGTTTTTCACAAGACTGCGGCCATCAGGCGCTGGCATCAGCTTTTCACGGTGTCATTAGCTCCAAAGAAAGCCCCAAGAAAAGGAGCAAGGAAGGGAGAAAGGGAGAGAATGTAGCGATACAAAAAGGAAAGTATTGAGAGGATATAAGTGCTGATGCATGCCTGGCATTTGGGGACTAGGGACAGCAAAGTGCATTTTTTCATCCCCTAAGATGATGGAAAGAGTAAACAGATATTTGTCATACAGCATGCGAGCAGACATCCGTTACAAGTGGGCTGCTATATCCCTCTGAAGGGTAAAATGGTCCCTGTGCTCCTTCATTCAATCTGTCTTTTTTTCCTCTAACTCTATCTCTATCATAGGCTCCCCTACAACCTCACTGCAGCAGGAACTCATACTGTACACTAGAGAAGGTTCAAGGAGATACTTAGAATTCTGATTTAATGACAGGTGATACGTTATGATGCACTTTCCTCTTTGGGTGTTATATTCAGCTTACTGTTTTGCAAGTGGGTTGTCCCCCCCCAAACACCGGCATGATCAGCCGGGTGATTTAATTGCTGTACAGTTTAATCACCAGCATGACCCCTGATGGTGCTGCTTTAGTTCATTGTACAACAATAATTTAAACTGACATTGTAAAAAGAGGCATTATAATTGAGAACACCTCTATTCTCTTAGTGTATAATAGTGTACAAAAGATCCTTAGATACCTGTAGTTTTGGGTACAATTTGAATATCTCAAAAATCTATTACTTTTTAAAAATGTGTCCATGTCACCCAGATGTAAGAAAAGCAGCAAGCAGTTTTCAAGGAGTATAATCAAATTCAAGCATATTCGTAACCTTGAAAACATATCGGTTAAAATAAAGCCTTTTCCAAACTTTCAAGACATTGTACGAACCCGGAGCAACAGAAATTATATAAATAAATATAGTTTAAAAAAGTATGTGAGTTGCAAACACTGAAATATAAAATGAAATATAAGGAGTGATACATGTGAATACTATATAAAATATATATTTTCATGACTTATCAACACTTGCTTATGATTTATGATTTAACAACACAACTGCAATTAAAGGAATACGCTACCAAAAATGCTTTCAATATCAAAAAGCCTTTTAGAGGCTTTTAGAGTTTATAGCTACCTGCTTTCTCCTTCACGGAGGACTGCCGGCTGAATTTAAGGTTAAATTGGATTCTACCAGTGACCCAGTTTCATGGCTAAAAAGAAATATCTAAACGTCTATAGAAATGTTTCAAACCGCTCGATAATCCACTTCTTCTCTGTCCACTTGTGTGCTCAATATGTTCCACCACACTGCATTGTGAGCATGAGAATCACAGAACCCAGTGGCCCTGGGTACTCCAGCTGCACATTTGTCTGGTCTTGGCCTCTCTACTCCACGACTGGTGATGTAACTCTGTGTTTGGCACCAATGCATCATCACAGTGTCTTCATCAGGTACCCCTACATTGCTTTGATTCAACTATAGTATGTAAATATAGTATTTTCACAAGCTTCAGCCACAATCTCAGCAAGTGGTACTTGTCAGGCCAGTCATGGCCACAATATCCATAGACTTTCTACAGTATGCACCGCACTATCAACAGCCAGTGGTAGCTTAAACCTTACTTCTACTGGCTATCAGCACGCTGTTCTCCCTGGGGCACCCCTCCGGCCTGTCCCTGTGCCAGCTCTGCCAAGCTGATAGGGTAGAGAGTTTATTGACCCACAGATGGATCTTGATTATCTTTAAGACCCTCACACTGAATTCTCAGCAAAATAAGTACAGTCCTTCTGGAATACAGTACTTGGTTTTGGAGGAGGTTCATCTCATATGTATCCCACTATCCACAGCAGCAATGCAAGCCATTAAAATGGCAACGTGGCCAGTCTTCTTACACAAAGCGCAATATTAGATATTATGAATGATCTAAAGACCTGACATCAGACGGAATAATAATAATTCCAGACCTTTGCTCTTATGGCCAACCTCGTCATGGGAGAAATCTCTTGCCACATGATTTAATGCTACAAAAAGCACTTGTAGCGTAAATGTATTCAACATTTTCTCTCTATTGTGCCTCGCTTAAACAAAAATCTTAATCCTGGAGGGGGCACGGTAAGACTTTTCAAATGCTACTGTGCCCACAAAATACTATTACATTTTCTTATTACTTTCTATTCATTTTAAAATGATGTTAACTTTTTTATTGCAGTTTCAAAACTCATCAGTGTCCACATCAACAAATAAACAAATGCACGGTGGAAGCAGTATTAGTAAGAAGAAATAATATTACACACCTATTCATTTACTCGCTACACTGACAGGGGCAGAGAACCATAATTACTTACTTGGGCTGAATAATTATGCCATGCATGAGAGGACAATGTGGCACTTGTTGCACTGATGTTAGTTTTGAGTATAACGAATAAATAAGTCAATCTGGGGAATTTGGTTACACCGGCATAAAGGATCTTTATTCATGTTGTTTTTTCAGAGCGAGAGTAGAAAGCGAGCATGCTGCTTTTCTATAAAAACTATTTCATTACTTGCATTTAAAATATTATTTTAACCCTCGAATGAGTAGACTAATCCGGTTGGTTGATTTCAGCTGGTTTGTAATTCACATCCTCAAAGCTTTCTTTTAAAAGCCTTTTAACAAAATTATTTGTGTCCTTATGCGTGAATGAAAGACACAAGTACACACTGAGTAAAAGTGTGTACATGCTATATACTGTATGCCCACATATTGCAGCACAAACCTTCAATCCTGACGGCAACCAGTATTTTAAATTAGCATTGATAAAGTTTAACCTGTTAAATTAAAAATAAGTGTTTCTACTTCTGTCATTAATTGAACCTTTTTACACCAAATACTCCCGTTAATCACAGAGACTTTAAGCGTCTGAGAGTCTGTCAAAATGATATCACTGATATTAAGTCAGTCATTACAGGTAATTAGTTTTAGCGAAGCAATATTTCTAAGCTCTGGTAACTGTGCTTCCTGGGGCAACCTGTCAATCACTTTTAGCAGCTAATTACTCATTCATTAGAAACAAATGAAAATGATAAATAAAAAAAAGACAAGATAAATGTTAACACTTAATGAATCATTAAGACATGTCATTCAAGCAGATGTTATTTTGCACAGACACTATACAGTAAAAAGGCACGCCATATATGGAACTACCTCTTTACTGTGTAAATCATTAGCATGGGAGTACTGTTGCTCAGCACGGGCTAAAGTTCACCGTCTTCCACCTTCTGACTCAGCAAACAAGCCGTCAGAATATGAGCATGTTCACGTTTCCTGATATTTGGTGAATAACTATAACAAAACACACAATAATAAGCGCTTCATTTTCTTCTGTTATTGTGTAACAAAAAAGGTATCCATTGAAATCCGTGAATTCCTCCTCAGCTAACTCTATTTCCATTTTGAAAGCAGCCAGCAGCCAGTTTATTAAATGCTTTCAAATAAGATAAGCGGTTCTCAGGGCACTCTATTTGATCCACTACAGACAAGGCAGACAGGCAGAGGAAAACAGAGACAAGTGTATAGATACCCAGGCCTGAGCCCGAGCTAGCCTCGGGAGTAGAGAGCGAGCTACAACAACAGAACAGAGACAGCATCACAGGAGGCTTGCCTACAGAACATGTGTCCTGTCAAAAACAAACAAACTGTCAAAAACAACCTACCTCCAAGCTGTTTGGTTTTCACCCATCAGCACATCTTGGAGCCTTAAGATTGATTTGACCAGTTTTTTAACTGCCGGGCCCTTATGACTCAAGCTAAAAGCCACGCTTTTACCATCTCTTTTCCCCTCTCTCTCTGCCTCTCTGCCTCACACACACACTCCCCTTTTACCTACAGTCACAACATATGCAAATGACCTCTGTTGAGCCTGGCGTAGCAACTGTAGCCACAGTAATACCACAGCCAGGAAGCACACAGGTGGTGTGCATTACACAGCATGTTGCCTTAAGCTTAGCCCTGTAGCAGAACACACATGTCTGCTTCTTGTAGTCTTGTCTGAGTCACCTGATGAGGCGAGGAGCGTGAGAAGGAGCAGGAGCAGTGCCCTACATTTCGCTGGCCTTGTTTTTGCATTCATGGGCTGCGTATGTTTGTCTCGCGGGGTGTCTCGCAGTAAACTTTGAAACCGAGTCACCTGTTGACTTAGCACAAATTATTCATGAACTAATTAGTCCTGAAACTCGTCTTTTTTTCTTAAATCTTTTTTTAATAAATGAAGCTTCAATTAGAAAGGTTGGAGACCAGATGGGATCATGGGAAGTGCGTTTATTTACTGTGAGGCAGAGAGAGCCGAGTTAAAAATGTTGACGATGTTGTTGATGAACAACTGAATGTGTCACATGGGGGGGAGCAGCTAAGTGCAGTGACTGTAGGGTTTTATAGCAACTATATAATTTGGTAACAAGGGGGCTAAGGGTTTATTATGCTAGGTGATAAAGAATAATACCAAAGGTGCACTGGGAGGATATAATTATGTAGATGAGATGGTTGTTTAGACAGGAAATAAACAGGAGAGCCCTCACACTGGATGATATTTCTGTGTTCATTAGGAAATATGTCACTGACAACTTTTTTTTCCCTCTCTTTCAGAGCAAAGCTGAAGCAGGGCTATTACATAAAGTTCTGCAATTCATCTTTCCCATATTAAAAAACCCCCAAAACATTCCTGTAATTCATGTTAAGACACATTTTAAAAATACCAATTTAAGTTTTGACTAAATTTGATTTTAAGATACCAGGCAGATCTTTGAATAACAGTACGGTGTGACCTCCAAAAGCAGATATATGTGAATTTTTATCATGATTGTGGTCAAACTCTTTTGTCCTCCATGCTCTTACAAACTACGAGAAAACTTTTTCCGTCCCCCGCAGTCACTGTGACTCGTTCATGAGGTGTAGGTCCATACTCTCAATTCGTCACGCACACACTCACTCATGGAGCCCAGGTGAAACCTCCACTGACCAAAAGTAATTGCTTCGACTAATGAAGTGCTGCCGCTCAAAAAAGGTGCCAGCGTGGCGGAGTACACCTGCTGTTCCCAGGTCAGTAAACCCTGTATTAGTCTATCCATACTAATGAAAAACAAGGAGCACATTTGCAAAAAGCACTACCTTGTTATTTGTGTCTTGCATACCTTAAGGAACAAATGATAATGGGAACACAACCTGAGCCTGACAAGAAGAAATGAGCCAAGGGCCACAAACTGAGGCGCTGTAGGAGCATACAGTAAGTAAAGCAAAGTAGGGAAAAAGTTATAATGAGAGCAAATATTCAGTGTAGCAAATAGTTAATTGAATAGTTTCCATCTATGAGGAGGTCAACATCAGTACATTATTTACTGTCTTTGGGATGTCTGCGTAGAATGACGGGCAAGTGATTTCTTATTCTAAAGAGGAAAGCAGAAAACTGAAATAATTTACAAGCTGTAGGTATGAAACTGTGTGTTCCTGCAGACTAGACACGTTGTAAAATGAATTGGGACATTTGGATCAAACATCAAATTCTTTATACATTCAAAAAAAACAAAAAAAAACAGTGAGATTAGTCAAATAAAGCAAAGAGAAAAGTGGGTCTCAAACCAGCTTATTCTACATTGCACTATACTTACTTTAAATCACACACAGCTAGAAGAATACCCACTGGTGCTCCAACTCTAACATCCTCATCACCATCTCACCACTCAGATCATTACAGAGTCCTAATGTTTGCTGTGATCTATGGAAGTAAAAAATATTCCTTACCACACAAACTAGCTGAAGGACTAACAAGCTTCTTTGCAATCCTTGCTGATTTTATTGCCTGCTCAGGGGAACTCAAGTACAGAAAAGTTCACTGACTTTTTTATTTATGTGCATCAAAGCTCAAGCTGGCACTATTACTTGCTTAGACCCTTGTGTGCTTGCATTTCAATCCATTTCAAAAAACACAAAATAAGAAAAACGATCACAGATGAATACCCAGGCAAGAACAGTCAATCTCTCAGGCTGCTTGCTGAGATCAAGCCAGATGGAACACCAATGAGATCTCCCCGAGAATCGGCGCTAGCTAGCTAGCTAGCTTCCTTCTGCCCTTACTAGTCTTTCTACATTTTCTCTCCCCCTGTTGATGAGGTGAGGAGTAAACACACAGGTGCTTGTTAACCATGTTCATCCGGACAGACTGGACAGCTGATGGACACCGGGCAGGGGTAAACATTAGACAGCCATGTAGGGTCACAGCTGGCATTTTGGCTTTCCATTCTGTGTTATGTCTTCCTCTTAGCAGGTGGAGAGTTGTCCTGAGGAAAAGAGAACCAGAAAAGTTGAGGAAAACAAATAACAGCCTTCCTCGACAGATGCTGTAGCCTCTCCCTGACTGCCGGCCATGGGTAGAATTGTGTTTGTTTTGACTTCAGCCAGAACAGCCCACACAGACTGTGCAGAGGAAGAACAACACTTTCTTTCTTTTCTAAACTCGTGTAGTTGACATCACCACTGTATGGACTGCAGTGAGAACATGGTGTGAGAAAAACAACACCTTGAAATTTGGACTCACGATGAGGCCATTAGATTGAAGCAGAAGAACTGTTCAGACAAGACAAATTTGGTCCATTTCTTTTTGTTATGAGACGAGAAAAAATAAAATCCATACAAGGTTGGAAAAAAGATCGTTTCAACCCCTGGTAGTGCTGCGTCCAGCTACGTTGAACAAAACATAAAGGTGTGCACTGACGTCACTTTCTTACCCGGCCCACTCACCACGACAGGTAGCTGCTGTGAATAGGTAGAGCTGCAGTAACAAGGGGCAAACAAAAAAATATCTTGAAAAAGTAAAGGCCATCTGAATGACGTATCCAACAATCAGTGGTCTGTCAAACCCAAAAGTGCTTGCACGCATTACTTCTCAGACAGTTTGGTGTCATGACTATCTATCCATCACAGCTCGCTAGTTTACTTAATTTTGCATTAACAAATAGAACAGCAATAGCGTAGTTTACAGATACCAGCAGGGCATGCAGTAGATCAGACAGTGCATTTTACACATATACACTGCAACAAGCCATTGAAGTCATTCATGATGGTGCAATGGCCCTAAAGTTCCAAAAAGCTAGTAAGAGGACTTTTGAGTGGAAATTATTTTGTCACACATACTGCAAATTTTGAATTCAAACTGATGATCTGAATGACTGAGTATTTATTTTTCCCCCCCATGTTTAAATGGTAGTTCAAATTTTCAATGAAAAGTGACAGCCCTACAAGGCATACAGACACCTGGGGCCAGATGTATAAATGATATGCATGCACAAAAACCATGCATACGCCATATCCTCCACATAAACTGGTATTTAGAAAAGAAGAATGTTTGGTGAGAATCTGCCGAACATCTGCAAACTTCAGTCCAGGCATACATGGTTGCCTACATCCTCCCTGGGCCAACAGTAGGTGTTAGCAGCAAAGGGGAATGCAGTGTTTAGGAAACTGGCCTTACCAAGTTAGAGAGGTAAAAAAAAAGATTTTTCTCCTCTGTGCAGGTGGACAGCCTGTGATAAATGGCCAAACAGTCCGCCAGGCCACAGCCAGGTGTGACACCTGCTGCCACACTGGCACACAGAACCAAAGAACCAACAGTGCCAACCCAGCGATTTGCCAGCATATTGATGGGGCCAAAGTCAGCAATGGTATCATCTGCAGTAGTTGGTGCTGCTCCATCCGCTTGGCTAGCTGGAGCACTCACATGTATTGGTGAAGATTTTCATCAGATTGAAAGGCTGTTAACAAGTCTTTTGGGATCCTGGGTGCAATTCTGACAAAACCTGAGTGTTATCAATAGCTGCATTGGATGATATTAACATTTGTCACACAGATGGCCTTGATGCCAACATCAACCGACTCAAACAAGATGCAGCTGTATGCTTTGGCATACATTTTACATTGATTACGCACATTCCAGTTTATTTTCATTGCCCTAACTAAATGCTCAGTAAACCTACAATTTGATCCCTTTGCTGAAATATGAATATGTTTTTCCAAAATAAATGATTTACTGATCATTTGGGATGGACTTCTAACTATAGGGCAACTCAATCAGACCTGCATGTTGAAGAACACTTCAGTATTTGTGCTATCATCTATGATATTGTTCCAAATTTTCCCAACTCTAAGAAACATTTCCCAAATGTAACACATCCTGCTGTTTTACGGTCTTCAGTTTCAAAGCAGGGAAAAGACAGTCCAACATTTGCAACAAAGATAAAAGCAGCACTAATGAGAATTTCTGCTTCTTTTTCATCTGGATCCCTCATGGAAAAATAGACTATGCTTCACTGTGGAGTGGTAAGCCTGCCTGCGTTATGTGTAAATGCACTCATTTTCCATCTCAAAAGCGAAGTTTAAACAAACAGGTGAATCAACAAGAAGAACCACAATAAATAACACAAAGTTAAATTTCCATTTCAAACCAACTGACAAGCAGTCTAGGCCATCAGGTTTCAAAGAATGAGTGAGAACACTTGACAGGGCATATCAAGCTATCATTTTCACAGGAATGAAAATTGCATGTGGGTTTTCTAATCTCTATACCCATTCATCTGACAGTCAGTCTTCAGAATGGTAATATTAAGATATACACACACATACTATGTATTGATGTTATATGTGCTGATATATCAGTCTTTAATTTTTTTTTTTTTAATACGATGACCCCTGTGTATTAATACTAACACTGCAAACTGTTTAAAAGTCAATTTACTTTAGTACACTCATCTCTGAACCTTAACCCTAACCTTAAGGCTTATCTGAATTGTCCATACAGTGTGTGTTTCTCTGTCCCAGGCTTAGTTCTCAAAATGTTAATCATATAGAGCTTCCCTTAATAAGCCTTGTATGCTCCCGGCAGGTGAGATCTCAGGCCTCTAAAACTGGCCCCACACAAAAATTCTCTTTCCATTTATAGGCGCAGCTTGACCGTTCCACAAGTCATTATCTGGGAGAGTCACACAGAGTTTGGCATCATCCAGACTGACGGATGGCCAGGAAATCCTTTTTACTGTGAATAAGTTTAAGACTCAATCTGCTGGAGATTAGCTGCAGAGTAGTCTGCATGGCAAACAAAAAACAAGTGAATAAATAAGCAAATATGTGCATACATGCCAACTTGGCGAAATCAAGTGACCCGAGGACCTAAATTTGCCCCAGCATGATCAAGCATAGCGACTTTGCACTGGCAAAGTGGATGTGGAATTGGATGCCCTTTGGTTCAAAAGTGGGAAGACAAAAGAATTTAGAGTTTGACATTCATATTTCAACTCAAGTTGTTTGGTGGTTAAGGGACCAGACCGGGAATGCTCAGCCTGCTTTTGAACAGACAAGTGGTTTGTCTGTTTATCTCAGGTCATATTAATATACAGAAGAATCCAAGATAGACACTAGGGTAGATGTTTGCTTAAAAGGTGGTTACTCAAAGGTTCAAATTTTCAATAAACTAGAAGTCCATGTAGTGCTGTAAAAATGAAAAAGTTAAAGTGAGTAATTTGGCCTCTCTTTTTAAATTCTTGTCCAAAGCCTGGCTGTTGCACTCTGAACTAGCTGTGGGGGATGAACAGATCAGACTACAAAAGACCTACAACACTCAATCCAAGAAAAAGTTATTTTACCTGTCAGAAAATACCTAATTTGGAGATGCTCCTTAATGAACAGCCCGTTGGAGTTTTAAAATTCAAACCTGAATGAAAGACGACATCCAAGTTCCTTGCAGCTAATTTGACATTTCTTGCAGAATGTTGAGAATTTGATGGATAGCAGAGAATACAATTACTGGGCCAAAGAGAGCAAAATAAAATAAAAAATACACTGTAGAAAGTTTTGAGACTTAAAATCTTAAATCTTTTGACTATCAACTGCAATAGCATGGCTGAATTTTATGAGCAAAAAACAGCAAGGTATCATGTTAACACTGAGGATGTTTAGTTGGCAAATGTGAACATATTATTGCCGGGAATGTACACGTCTTTAACTGATCAGATCAACAACTCTATTTCAACAGTCTGTTAAGTGTATTATTCGAGTGTGTGTGGCCAGTTTGAGGTGGGGCCCCAGACAGTTCTGACTGTGTTGCGTGAGACATAATCGTTTTGACAGCAACATCTAGCCTGTTGATATCCCATTCATCAGCCCCAGCCTTCTAAAATCATTCCTTCTGCTCCACAAAAGATTCTCAATAACGGAAAATATATCTTGGATTGATATCCAGTTACGTCCACCCCCTGTATGTCTACCTCCAGTGACATTGCCAACAATGTGAAAGTGCAAGCAAATCATTTCTTTACAAGGCAAAATAAAAACAACAACTGATTGCGTATTGATCACTGCCAACTGAAACAATTAGGAGGAAGGCATCTTGTCCCTAATCTCTCTGCAATGTGCCTGGGACTCATTGTGACTTGCAGAGATAACGGGACCCTTTTTTTGAGCGTTTTCAAAAGGATCTTATAAATTTGAAAGGATGATGAGGTCACTGGACATTTTGCACTCCAGCCCCCTTATTAAAAGTATGAATGGTGTTAGGCATGCATTAAAGCATGTCTGAACAGAAGAAACTGCCAAAAGTTTTTCTACACCAAATCAGCACACAAAGGCAGGCCTGGTCTGGAGAAGTAATCATTTGCACCAAATGGCCACATATATGCAGCCTCGACAAAGAAAGGCCTGAGTGATGCTTATACCTGGTGTCTCAAAGAGATCAACCTGTGTTTTGTTCAAATAAACCTCGCCTGGATAACAAAAAGCCATCTTTGACATATTGTCAGCTGTCACGGTAGGTCAATGAGGAAAGACATGTTGCTCACTAAGAGACAAAACCAAAAACTCATATTAATATTAATTACTAATATTGCAGATAACTAGGGTGCACATTGAGGAATAGAAGCAGGTAATGGAATTTTTGCTGCTATGTGTTAGGGAGACGTCACAAATGAACTCGTTTGTAGTTTCCATCTTTCTTTTTTTTCCAGTTTATTTTCATCTATTGTGCCTTGGTTCAATACCCAATTATGTTACCAAAACTGATAAAATAGGGGTTCCTGGGCTTGGAGGATGGGACACCGTGTTGAGGGGAGAAAAGGGATAGTCTGATTATCGACACTGAGAAAAATACATTTAGCTTTTCCCATTATTCAGTATAAAAAGTACTCGAGTGTGCAACTCATAAGAAGCTATTCTGATGATATTGAATCTGAATGAAGGGCAAAATCTATTAAGGGGCTTATTTTGTACACTGTACACAACTTTGAAATTGGCATTATTTATCATACTGTAAAGCCTTCAAAGTGAATTAGTGTTTTAATTTGGTGAGTAGTGTGCTATGCCCACTGTTTATGGTTCAGAGTGCTAATGGTAGGCCATGTTCCCAGAGTAAGCACTCCACCAACTCAAGACACAAATGGACATGTATTAATGTCAATTAAATTAAAGTACAACAGTCAAAACTGCAGTTAACCCGCTTCTTTACGCTTCTCAGAAGTGAGGCACAGATAACATGGTGCTCTTCATTAAGCAAATCATTTAACCTTTCGCTGGTCGCGTGTTTTATTTTAATGCCGTCAAAGAAAATAAAATGGGTTGAAAAGATGTGGAGGTGGTGGCAAGAGGAAAAATACTGTTGTTAGCATCTATAGCTATTACAATGAGGCCTGCCAAGGAGCCAGGCTTATTATACTTTCATGCATTTTGTTGTATTAGCTGCTTAGACTAACAGAATGTGAGAGAAATGATGCCTGGAAGCCTTTAATATAGCTTTAGTCATGTTTTCAGTTGGCCACAGATAAATCGGGCATAGGAAAGTTAACTAGTGGTTTTAAACATTTAACCGTTTACAGTTAAGTCTCAAAATATCAACAGCGAGCTGTAGAAATTTGGGGATTTGGGGGCACCGTTACAATAATTTCCATAAGAAAATTATTTTATCTTTGTCCTGTTGTATCTTTAAACAATCAATTTTACATGTTGGCGTCATGTGTGCCTATTTGTAAAAAGACTAAATCTTTCTATACATTGTTGGATGATGCACTCTAACAGTACTTTCTGAAATGAATTTCTCTATGCAGAACCGATGTATTATAGAAGGCATTCTTGTGCCACATTCCCAAGACAGGACTGTTACAGAGACATCGTCCTTATTTTTGTAAGGTTTACGAGAGACTTATTCCTTCATAAATCTCACACTATTCCCCTTGGAAAATCACACCATACATGCCCACTACAAACAAAAAACAAAACAAAATCCCAGTCATTTGATTGTCAGCAAAGTCACCTTGAGCTTTCAACTTTTACGTCGAGCCAAATGCTTAAAGGATAAAAACACACCAAAACAGGTCTAGCATGTGAGCAAAATAGGAATTAAATGACCACTTAAACTTACCATTTTGATGTCTTGGCCATTTGTCTCGGGTACCCTCAGACTAGGCAGCCGAATGTCATCTGAAATCACATTAATGTCATGTAATGAAGAAAACTGATTTAGATTTTGAAGGCACTGAAGTGGGGACAGGCTTTCAACCAGCAGTGCATTCAAACCACATGGATAACCACTCATACAATTTCAGTTTCAAAATCCTCTTTTAGACAACCTGTGTGGGAACTGAGAAAGGTTGTTGTCTTTGTCTTACTTTCTGCATTTGTTTTTAGCATTGCTGCTGTTGTGAATAGAAAAAAAGCCTAATCTATCCTTGAACATGATATTTTATGTGTGAATAGACATGGAATCTTTCCATACAGGAGTCCGTTGTATGAATGCCAAAAACTCCTGTCTCACTCAGATATGTGAACCAAGATTTGTTCAGGTTCTGTGTGTAAAAGAGGAAAAAAGATGCAGTGCAAGCTGGACTGCAAATAAGCTGTTAACTCATCACATAATGTCACACAGCCGCTCTGTCCCCCCAACCTATTCTTTACACAATATGGCCAGGCTAACACAAACACAGATGTTATAAATTGATCTCCGTGTGATGTTCACCCTTGAGCTCTAGCTGGGAAGACAGGAAATTGACTTGTATCTTTTCATGCTGTATTTGAGAACAAGAGGTTGCTCTGATTCACTTCACCGCATGAGGGAAAACAGTCGATAAAAGGTGGATAAACTGGCTGGAGGACATTTGCACGAGCTGCATCAGTCTCTTAATAAAGACCAACACTGCACATGCTGGTTGGAGCAGCATCTGCATGCGTAGCATTTCCCCTACGCTTCACAGTACAGTACTTTCCTAGCAGTGTACTTCAAAGGTAAAGATAAGCCATTCCCCGTCATGTAAATATATGGTATATCTGCAATGCACCACAGCTCGATACTGCGCCAGCAAAAAAAAAAAAAAGAGATAAAGCATTACAACATCTAGACGAGGGGCTTTTCATTAATTCACTTTGGGCAAAAGAAACTTTAACACGCACACAACTGACTCAAAGATCAGATTTAAACTATTGTTATAGAATAGCATCACTCCATTCATGTAGGTGATTGTATTGTATTGCCTAATTGCTAAGCTATAAAATAATCTGTGACAGGTTGGTAAACTACCATAGAAGTATAAAGCAAAAGTTCAAAACAATATATTTTTATCTTCCATTAGACACTCTTACAAGGTTTCTTTCTTGACATATTTTTATCTAGTCTTTCAAACTGTAAGGCTCTGGGTGACAATGGATTTCTAAAAGGTTTGACCTTGGATTCACACCTTTGAGTGCAGACGGCTCAGACTGATCCAAATTGTTCTGTTCAAAGTCTGATTGGCATTTCAAAAAAAAAAAAAACACACACAAAAAAACAGTCCATCGATTTGCCCAGGTTATTTCCTCCACTGTGACACACTCCCCAGGCTGTTATCCCAGCAGGAAGTTGACTTGCAGCTCAGTGTAAGAGCAGGCAGCGTGAGCTGGCTAAAACCACCACGTTGAACTAAAACAGCAGCAGTGGAAAGATGCTGACCAGGACATAAAACACACAGGCTGAACTGACACATCTTTATACTCAGCAATCAAGAGGTTATTCAAAAGAAGAAAAAGAAAATACCCAGAATGCCAAAGTCACATTACGTCCATCAATGCACAGTAGAATGCTGCAAATCTTTAGACACCAATGATGGCCAGCCTGTGTATCTTTAGGAATCCCTGACTGATAATATATCTGCTCTGGCAGTATAGCCTTGGTATACACAACAGTTTCCAACAATGAGTAATGATTCTGTCCCATCTCTCACAGGATATGGACAACACTTTATCTATGAAGCCTGGCATCTGTCTCATCTACTCTCAGTTTTTGGAAAAAAAACAACTTAGCAATATGGTCATCTTTGTCTACTGGTTGGCTTACAAAAATGGTTACAACTTGGTATGAGTCATTATGCAACAATGTGCATGCTACACATGAAATATTTATTTCCACCAATGGTATGACTGTAAAGATCACAGACACCTACATCCAGCAGAATTAAAAGTACCATGTGGAGTTTACCACCAGTAGTGCTATGGAGCAACGTTTTTACAAGTGGGTCCCTGTTTTGTTTGCATAATGCACATGCACTCGGCATGATTCACATCCCCCTTCATGCTATTCCGCATACCGACAGTTGGTGGCGGTAACGTGCCAACAAATGTAGCAATGCGCCAACAAAGCCAGTGAAGAAGAAGACTGCTAGGAAGCAAACAATGCAGGATTTGAAATATTTAAAATATTGGCTTTGCAAATGTTTTTACAGGAAAGGAAATGCAGTCAACTCATTTGGATACAAACAATGCCTTTTTAGTGAGAAACTTCAAATGTAAACATAAGTTTGGTTAAATTTTGGATCCCTTCTCCCTTCATGTAGGGAAACGGAATATATTGTGATCTATGGTAACTCATTTAATTTACACTTTTTTGGAAGCCGTAATGGATTTTTTGTTGATAGTAGTTACACTATTATACTATACATGTTTATATGCTAAATCAGTATACCCTGTTATAATTGACTAATCTAAAGTAATATACATTGCTTTTGTCTCTTCTCATCTGTTTAGTGTATTTTATAAACTAAAAAGCCTGCACATTTGTCCTCCTATGCCCGCTGATTTATTTCAACAAGGGTAGACCAAAGAGAGCATTTACCTGGAGCTTTGCGTTTCCAGAAAGTTGTGTTCAAATCCAGACCCAAATGAACCCTTCATCCACATCTCTTCACAGTAAAGCCGCTGGCCTGACAAAAAATGTTTAGCCCTGCCACTCTCTCGATATTGGATATGTCACCCTCCATTGCTTGTACCATGGACCAATGTCAAACTCATTTTGCCTTTGGTGATTTCCTGTACCACGAGCAGCCCAATAGCTTTCTAGCAGATGATGCTGTCCATGAAGAATTTCGAAAAAGGTAAATACATGGTTAGCTGAAAGTGTACAATCTCTGAAACTGCAGTGACATAGAGATGAAGTGAAGTGGCATGTTAACTGACTATAATCAAAACATATGAATAGCTTTTCGTACAACCAGACAGCTGATGCATGCTCACTGTATTCTTCAAGCCACTTAAATGCCCTACACAACCATGGGAGACCCACCCAGGTGTTTTCACTTCTTTCCTCTGATGAGACCTCTCCTCAGGACTGTGGGCATGCGCAGACCAGCCTTGACTGACGTCTCCCTCCCTTTTTGTTGAGACTGTTAAGGCGGGACGACTTATACTGTTAACGTTCTCGTTGGTATATTGAGTTTGGTGACCTCACGTGATTCCCAGCACAGCTTCGTCTAACTTCAACCTGAGCAGAGATCTAATCAGCCAGAATAACTGAAAACACCTGTGTGCAGGGCTTTTCATTAAAAAAGGGAAAACAGCTATTTAACATGCAGTAAAACATATTTCCATCTTCATACCAATTATCAGTCTCTTAACTATTTAGCCAAAAGTGTTTCCCAATTACCCATTTTCTGTTTGCCTACAATTCTTTCAGCACTGCAAAAAAAACTGGCAAGCTACAAGGACTGACAGGATGAAAGAGTAAGGAGGGAGTGGGGGGTGGGGGTGCGGGGTGGATAGGAGGGCATTAAACCACCAATACAGTGACAACCAGTTTGGCAAAACAACCACTGCCTGGCTGCTGCAATATGATTTTTTACCAGGGGAAGAGAACTTTACATGAAATGTCGGGGCAAACGTTGATCATGACAGGCTGACCATTGAGGTAATCCATTACTGTGCTCTGATAATGGTGCCACTCATGGAGCCTCCAGAACCTCTCTGTGAGTCTCCCCCAACACCCTTGGGGTTTGGGCGGTGGCGGGATGACTGTGAATGATGTGAGTGATGACTGTGAAGACGAATGACTGTTAGCGGAGCCAAGCCTGAGCCGCAGGGAGCACACTGAGACTTAATACACCACTGTCAAATATGTCGTCCAAGAGCCAAGATCAACCCATCTGCTTCAGTTATTGAGCCACCAGGTACAGTACTGTTATAAAGGCCTCTGCAGAGGGATGATGTGCAAATTGACTGTAACGTTATAGTGTTCATAATACCTAGTTAAATAAAGATATATAAAGAGATGCACCCCGGCAACACTGTCATAAGAAAGTCACACAGTACTGTTAGCAACAATCATTAAACTTAAACCAATTTCCTCAAATACAATTAAATAAAGTGAGATAGTGGATTTTAATTGGGTCATCTATTGACTACAGCACCAGAAGTATGATGTTGCTTCTCTCACCATTATGCGTTCATTCAGAGCTTCTCCGTCTTTTCAATAGATGAAACAAATCAAGAACGGTTTAAGCATGAAGCTTGAAAGCCACCAGTTACATTACTGCAAGAACTGCAGCTTCAGAGGTGGCCAAGCAATCTATTACAACAGTTATGCCCCACGCTGACTTAATTATATATGTGAAATCCAGTTGCCCATTTGCGTTCGATTAAAAAATGGAATGGAATCTCTATTAACATTCTTATACTCAGATTTATGAGGATGCATTGCCGTAAAGTCCACACAAGTGTTAACCATCCACTAATATACAAGACTTAGTCACACACAGGAAGGATTCTGTCAGTGTGTGACCAACAAAAGGTCATACCACAGAGAATAATTCATTGGCATGTTGCAAGTCGTCCAGTACAATTATAGCCACAGGTAGCTCTGCTGGCAGTAAAGAGGAACATGGATATGGTTGATAATTGAATATTTAAATAAGGCTGAATTCTGTATTTGAGGTACAGTGGGAGGATTCAGACTGAGCTTAAAAATGTGATCATATATTTCAACTCTCTTAAGCTAGCAAACAGTTGGCTTTGCCTTTTTGCCATAAGCATAGTCATTCTGTTCATTAGGCAACAATTCAATAACTGTCAAAAAGCCCTGCACCCTGAACTATAACATTTGTCAATGCAATATAATGCTAGTCATTGTTTTTCTCATTTACAGAACAGGCTCACAGGCTAATGGTTGTGACGGTTACCTTTAAATCTATTGAGGAGCCTGGGTGGACTAGAGGTTTATGTTGCAACGTCCCCAGTTCGAGGCTGGTTGGGGACCTCTGCATGTCATCCTCTCTCTTCTCTCATGTCTTATCTGCTTCCTACTGTCACTCTCAAATAAAGGCATAACATCTATCAATAATTGGGCAGCTTTCAGCAGTGGTGAAAAGTAATGTAGTAAGTACATTTACTAAAATGCAAATTTTAGGTACTTATAGGCTACCTTACTTTAAATTTACATTTCCATTTTTTGCTACTTTATACTACACTACATGTCATATGGAATTATTGTATTATATTATATATATATAGTAGTAGTAGTAGTAGTATCATATTATATATGAAGTAGTTCAAATTAGCTCCACCTCCCCTAGCTACAGCATTTAATGCTGCTCAGACATGAATGCCACCATAAATAATAATCAAATAATAATGATATATAATAACACTCACAGGGGACATTTTCTGCATAACAAGTACTTTTAATACTTTATGTACAACTTCATACTGTACTTAAGTATGACTTGTAATGGAGTAGTTTTAAAATGTACTTTGACTTAACTTAAATATCTGAACACTTCTTCCACCAGTGGGTTTCAGTATTTTTAGTAGTGGTGGTCATTTATCAAGCATTCATCACAGAGCAATTCAATGCCAATACCATCAATACCAAGAACATCAATAAAATAAGCATGGAACAAATCTTTGAGTTAGGAAGGAATGCAAACATTGGGAATTAATGTGCTGCAATCAACTAAAAAAAACATTGCAGTTCATTAGTTATAGAGGACACAAGCTGTCTGGTCGGTTGGTTACTCTGTCCCTCGAGGGGGAAAAAATATGATATCACACCCAATAATCTCTCTGATGCTGCCTTGGGCTTACACAAAACAGGTGAAATATGCATTTCTTCTTTGTGGAGCTAATTGCTCATGCTAAAAGAGGCCTTAAGAACGAGCTTGTCGGCATAGAAAAATCAAACATGGCTGAACTTATCTGTGGTTTAGAAGCATCCTCAGTTCATTGTCCACAAGTATCCAAAATGTATTGTCTCCATTCAGCTTCATTATTGAAGGTTGTACTAAAACATAGATGGAATATACAGTACTGTTCTCCTGATCTGGAAACTTTCTTCATAAACTGCAAACCCTTCTACTCCCCCCGTGAGTTCGTTTCATTCATTCTGGTCGGTGTTTACATTCCACCGCAGGCCAACGTGCAGGAGGCACAGCGCATGCTCGCCGACCAGATACTGAATGTGGAGCGGACAAACCCGGACTCCTTAGTTATTGTCCTCGGTGACTTTAACAAAGGTAACCTCACCCACGAACTCCCAAAATACAGACAGTTTATCAAATGCCCGACCAGAGAGGAGAATGTTCTGGATCACTGTTACACTACAGTGAGCAGTGCCTATCACGCCGTCCCCCGCGCTGCACTGGGTCACTCTGACCACGTCATGGTCCACCTGATTCCTACATACAGGNAATACCCTAACAATCCCCCCCACCAAAAGGGCATTACGCGTTATATTAACGTAAGCCCTGAGGAACACTGCATACTGTGAACTTTTGCACATTAGATCCTCAGCAAATATTTTGCACATCCTGCACTAACTTGTATAGCTCTCCATATTCATATTATCATTATTATTGTATAGTGTGTTTTGTTTCAAATTTTAATCTTATTTCACTTATTTATAATTCTTCACATTGTTAATAGTGAAATTCTCTATTTGACATTGTATACTTGCTTTTTCTTGATTATGCACCAATTCACCAAAGCAAATTCCTTGTATGTGAAAACCTACTTGGCAATAAATCTGATTCTGATTCTGAATCTGATTCTGAAATGAATAAATACACTGTTATTTTTTCTTCACCGCTGGTTTGCAGCTGGACAAGACCATTATACAAAAAGCCTCTTAGAGTGTCTACAGGCAGCCAGACTGGTTGCAACCCATCAACCCATTTGCTCCTAGTGTATAAACATGTCAATTTCTTTCTCTACAGAACAAGCTGACCTGTCAAGATGCTCCTCAAGCAATGATCCACATGCCTGCACTGTGGGAGGCCACACACACATGCAGATGCTCCTCCCTTTCCTTTCAACAAGCCTCATTCAGTGTGTGGATAATATCTGTGAATAGTTTAGCACATTCGAGTAAGCATGCTGCAAGTGCCTTGACTGACAATAAAGAGGATTGAGGGAGAGAAGAGAGAGTCATAGAAAGAGGAGAACGAGTTGAAATGCAAAGTTGCTCACTACTGTGGTTCCTGTCATCAGTATTCTGGGTCATTCTGAGATACTCATTTATTTATTTTATTCCGTCTCTCACTTCCCATTCACAAGGTCTGGGGCTTTTCATATCACTTTGTGTGATGGAATGTACCCATTGTTCCCCCCTGGAGATTAAACTCCATGAAATGTCAATTTGAAATAAACTGTGAAAAAAGCGGTTCAAAATCCAACCCAAGCACTCAGGAGGGAAGGCGGAGTGGTGACGGTGAGCGAGACAGAGAGGAGGGAATAGGGAGAAACTGGGGAGGGAGGATAGGGTGAGGAAAAAAGAGAGGAGTGTTGGGAGGGGGGTTCCAAGATGTCTTCTGATGTGTCTTGGGCAAGGGAAGAAGTAGAGAGTGTGAAAGTGCCGTAAAAGCATCTGAAAATTTGGGACTGAGCCGCCAAGCAAATCCTTTTTATTCCCCGAGCAAAACAGCCATCTTGGAAGAAAAGTGTTTCATTCCTGCACATTTTCTGCTACGGGCGATTGGAGGAACCAGCAACCAATACATTGTAAAGTGCCACAGGAAGCTTGGGTGAGGAAGGTTAATGAACCCACCTTTTCCCATCATCCCAGTGGGCGTTTTTATGGGAGAAAAATTAATTACTTGTGACAAATACACCAGTGCTTGGATGAGCTGCCATTTCTGCCAGGCGGCCTGTGAACAAAAACATTTTTCCACTGCTGTTATATTAGCCATGGACTTGACTAATCAGTGCCCTATACAGAAACTCGTGTCAACACACACAAAAGACACATAACCAAAGCTACATCCCTAGACTCACTGACAAAACATGACAGCCCATAAAAAATGCAAAGTTCACAAGCTCTGACACTGATGGCATGCTGTTTCCAGGGTAAAACACTGCACACTCTCTGCCATTATGCCTTTACTCTCTGGGGGAACAGCCATGTGAAATGACAGACATTCGGCCTTCTGAGCTCACAGCTCAACAGTCTTTGTCCCCAGCATCCTTACATAGGGAGAGCTGCGGGGCTTCAGGATTTTTTTTTTTTTTTCCCGCAGTGCAGCAAGATGCTCGAAAATGGTAATGAAATAATTTGCTCCCATCTCTCCCACAAGCATTGCCATGATTAAAATGACATGTTTTAGTGTCCCCCGTTAGCAGCATATTGACCCCATTAATCACGCTGCTAAACGCCGTTTCCTTTTCTGGATCGGTCAGCTTGATGAACTGTCCATTGGCTTCATGTGTTGGAGAGTGCCAGGGTCTGAACCAGAACATTTAAGCTAATAAAGAATATGGAGTTTTAAATAATTAATACCATGCTGGCTTATGATTGCATTCATTGTTCCTAGCAGACACCATGGAGACATGATACTGCATATAAATGAAGCATTAGCTGTATGACTAAATAAATATAAAATACAATGTTAAAGATCACCTGACACCCAAAGAAACAGATATAAACTATGTGGAGTGCTGCCTAGAAAATAAGGTGAAATGTCCCTGATGATCAGCCCACTGACTATCAATCAATACAGTAGTGGAAAAATGTGCTTTAGAATATGAACATGGCTCAGGTCACCTTAAATCAATTAAGTGTCCCTGAAGAAAACTATTAATCCTCATACATGATTCATACCTTTGTATAATCCTGAGAGAGAAAAACAGCAAGAGGGGAAGAGATATGAGCCAAGAAAGAGGTTAAAAAAAAAAAAAAGGTGAGGAATTTAATGTGGATCTCAAATCAAAATAAAGAGGAGGTAATTCAACAAGGCTATAGACACTACTGTCACTGAAAGCACTGAAGTATAGCCACAGCAAGACAATTAAATCACTATCCATTTGCTCTAATGGTCGTATTTGGTGGAGGAATGACAAATTAGAATCCAATGAAGTTGTACTTATTATAGCTGGATGCTTGCCTTTTAATGTCTGCGCGGTGCCACCCTGAACTCACAGATAAATTACCCAGAACACCACAGCAATGAATTATTTATGATGTGATTTTGGATAACAGACACCTTCAGAGGAAACTTCCACAAGGAAAAGGGTGAAACTTTGAAAATGTCAACCGACTCAAAGACTCAGTTCTTGTGTTTCATTTGGTTAAGTGAAAACAAAACACCAATCATTTGTCTGTTGTTTTAACATCGCTTAGTTATTGCTGTAGACCTGTCTGACTACACAATATAAATCAGTGAAAGAAAACTGCCACAAACAGGAGCATTTTTCCAAAGAAGGCAACTGAAAGGAGGTTTCTCCGAGTTGTTTTCATTTTCAGCATCACTGCAGCTTCCACAAACCTGAGCACAAAGATATTGTTGTTGGAATCCTCACGCAATATGGTACTGTACAATATACTGTAAATACATTTGGCATCAGTGTTTATGGCTGTATAGAAAGGAACTTCCATATATGATCTACTCCAAATGTCAAGGTGCTAATACTATACGGAAACAGTAATAAATAGAAAATAAACAAACAATGCATTTTTTTCTTCCCAACCTCTACATCCCAACTACCCATCCATCAGACGGCAGAGGTGTCAAAGGACTAAATTAGTCTATAATTTCATTTCCCGTACATCAAACAAACAATCAAAAAATGCATTCAAATGTACAGTTTAATCAATCCACTTAACGTCTAGGTGGCCTGTTGGGAACCGCATTTAATTGACACTATTTGTGCAGGAATACTAAATAAGCAATGGCATAGATTGCCTTTAAAGCTCTCTTAGTGGGACATGCATAATTATGGAAACTCAGACACAGATGCTCTGGGTGATATGATGGCATCAGAAGGCTCACTTAATTTAATGCAGGCACATCATTTGTCCTATGGGAGCTTTCTCCTAATACAGGAGCTTATTGCAGATTTAGTTAGATACTAATTTAAGTCATCGCTCACACAAAGGACACTGCCAGAATGTATAGGACATTTCTTAAGGTTCTGGGATTTATATTCAATTTGTTCCCAAGAGGATGGAGGAAATGACCCGCCTGTTTTTATTTTGTTATTCTATATATAAACTTGCCTTTCCTCTATCCATTTTGACAAAAAAGGTTTATGAACTTGAAATGTCAGTAAAGAAGAATTTGCACACAGTTTAACATGCAATTAGTATATAGCTGCGCCCTTCAGTATGTTAAGGTATCAGCTTTTGCCCTACCTAAAACTGTGGATATTTTTATTTTGGCGCAAACCTATTGGATACTTTGCCAGAGGTGCCTGACATTCAGCTGTATTTTCCTCTAAGATATGATAATACCTGGAAAGGCTGACGAAGACGAAGACTTTCTAACCAGTGGGTCATTTTTTGCCTTAAATTGCTCCCAAGACAAGGCCATTTGGTTCACTCACGTATGATCTACTAGAAATGGTGTACTGTCAAAGGCTTGGGAGACTTGTCTTGGTTAGCCTCTCTTGGGGAGGAGAATACCACTCTGTCCATGATATCAGATATAAATGAATACCTGCAGCTCTGAATTGAAATAGGTCTTGCTAAACTTTGGGGTCATTACTTTAAGTTAGATGGAAGAAAGGGGATTTTGACTGAAACTCATATCTCAAGAGACAATGTAAGGTCATAGCAGTTGAATGGGCGTTGCAGAAACATTGGAAGGGCAGTAGAATCATGGATCATGTGTTGAAGGAGCACCATCTATAACACTGACTGGTTTACAACATTACTCTATGTTTGGATGACAGAGTCAATTGGCAGGTGACCTGAGGAAAAAAGTCATGCTTCCAATTGGGCAATATTTAATATACAAACAGTCTGACACATTTGGTATCTCTGATATGCTTTTGTGATTCGACAACGCATGTGGGGACTACAGTATGATATCTATTGCTGTTGAAAAGGATCCCAAAAGTTCACTTGCAAATATAGTATTGAGGATGTATCAAAAGGAGATATGAAAAGGAAAAGGAAGCCCCAAGATGCATTGTGAGAAAGACATCATGTCCAAACTGTGTGGTAAGCAGCCAGCACTATTATCAATATACTTCAGCAAAGATGGCGGGACTGCTGTTTATTTCAATCAGCCATTCCAAGATTTGACAAGTGGCTTGAGCTTTTGGTTTCAATGCGTGAAAATACAAACATGGCGTGAAAAGTCTCACTGTCAGTGTGCTTGCTCGGTTTTGAACATACTTTATTGGCACTCTCAAATTGGATAGGTGTGACCTGACAAGCTGACAAACCACGAAAAACAGGAACGTTGCGAGTGTGAAACCAGGGAGCTGACAAAAAAAGGTAAAAAACTCAGATTTCATCCCTGCTCTAAACATACAACAATATGGTGCAGTGAGTAGCAAAATGACCCCTTAAGCAGCAAAAGTTTCTACAAGCTCCAATTCTGTATCTGGACCTATACTTGAGGATCACTGCATTATTGCACTTCATGCAAATTCTTTGCAATAAGTTCTATCAACAGCAACTTAACGCCATGTTTTAGCTTAGCTTTAACACAGCCCCTAAACATACTGCAACATTCATTCAACCCAGAGAGGACAGCATTATATTATTTTCTCAAGAAATAGGCAAAGAAAGAACTACAGTTTAAATGAACACTATAGATAGGGACCAGGGCCCCTTTGTGTCTTATCTTACTATTAGGAGTCCTCGTAAATGCCGCTAAAAGTTCATAGCAAAGAATTTCCTCTGATGAGGTGCTAAGAGCAACTTCTACTGGGTGGCTGAGAGAACTCCTAATCCAAGAGAAGGGGCGGGGTTGACCCCGTTGCTATGGATGACATCAATGTTTCTAAATTAATTTACTCACCATGTCTGCAGTGATTGTTGACAGGTGACCAGTCTGTGTCAGTCAATGTGAAATAAAATATTCATCAATACAGGAATCTGAATTCATATATTAAAAGTTCAATTAAAAATAAAATAAAATTTAAATGAATTGCACTTTGTAACACAACCTGTAATACAGCTGTATTGATTAAAGTAGAAGCAAATTGGTTCCATCAGACAGACAACTGAAAAACACAGCTGTAATTGCAAAAACCATGCTGATATCACTTCTTAACGAACAGAAAATGCATGTCATGCCACCACTAAATTTCCTCTTGCTGCCTCATATGTTAATTTTCAAGTGTTTCTGCATTTATTATTAAAATCAGCATTACAATTTGTGTACTCTTGACTTATCTTTGTTTATGTATATATCTTTTATATAAACAGTATGCAACTGCGATTACTAACAATGAATCACCTCGATAACAGCTTGCTATGTACAAAATAACCTAAATGTATAGCCTCCCTTCCAAATACAGTATTTCATACAGAATAACTGTCATTAAGTCTGACATTTGCACAAGCAGACCCTCAGCATAAAAATCAACTATATTACAAACTGGGTTTTTCCGCCTCTCCATCTGTCTGACAGTTCAATTCCCTGTGCAAAGCATTAATATGGAGCGTCCTCTCTATACTGTATCTGGAATTTAGATCTTACAAGGTCATCCAGGCATACAGAAGAAAGAGCCATTGTGCAGATATTCATCAGCAATGTGATTTCTTATTTTACCCTTGTGCCAGTGCAAACCCCGAGCAGAACAAAGCTCATTTGCGGGGGGTCACTTTTATCTGTATTCTCTTAAAACAGCCAGTGGGCATTTCGTTCTGACAGCTGCTGCTCAGAGCTGATATGAAATAACTAAAGGCCAGAAACCTCATCCTAAAAGTCAGTCCCACTGGACTGACTTCTTGTCCACTAAGGTGAAGGCAGAGGTATGCATGGACAAGTGAGGAGCAAACCTTATCAAATGAAACACTTCAACAGAAAAAAACATGGACATAGAGGTCAAATATTGCACAAAAGCAACATATCTAACACAATAAAATCTGTCGAGTGACATCAACCAAAGGAGCTGGAAAACACATAGCTGTGCACGCACACACACACACGAAAACAGAACTAGTGTTTTATTGATTGAGGAATGCGCTTAAAGTAATTGCCTAGGGTCAATCTAGCCAGATAAACTGTTTTCTTGCTTCATTAAAGGGAACCACAACTTCTCCCTCAGTCATTAAATGTGAGTTATTGACTCTCAGCCCCATGACATTTTGATACAAAAGCAAAGTCTCACAGATTTTAGATAAACTGATTGTGTTTGCTGCCCTTTGTCTTGTAAAAAATGTCTTTATCAGACTTACTCCCATTTGGTCTGGCCACTGAGCATCTATAAATAAATTTAATTTCAAAGATGATGGATGGATATGACACACAGCTTGATATACAGTAAAAGACCCGTGTGATGAGTAGCAAGTGTACAGGTATTTGCTTGTTTGTGTTGTACGAGTCATATTGTTAGATAATATTTCCTTTGATTATTACAAACTAAATTATCATTTAATCCAGATTTTCACATCCTAAAACAATTTAATTAATTCTTACCTGTACTACAGTATCAACTGCATTACTGGCAACAATTGATTTCCACTCACTGAACGAAAATCTATTTGCAGACCTGGCCGCTCCTGTTTTCGTCAAAGTTACATTTCTGTTACAAAGTATTGCAGTACAGTGCAGATTAATTTGAAAAAGAAAGCAACACTGCATTACTGCTAAACAATAACACAATTTTAAGGACAATAAAAGCATGCATGGTGTGTACACCACTGTGATGGATTACCAAACTCAATTTGGTTGATTTTCATTCAGAAATGAATGGAAATCAATGGCTGCCCTGAAGGTAAGAGACACACATTCAATAATTTAAAGCACTATGATATGCCATGGGGAATGGTCAGCAATAACATAAAGGATATGTGATTTGTAGTAAGGACATCTGTATGCAAGTTGTCTACATAAATAAAACATTAAGCAGCAAATAGGCCATACAGCATATGTATGACATCTTTATATCAATAAAAGTTTTCAATTCTTCATTGGATGCCACAACTGATGCACCACTGAAATCTTGGTTCCATCTAAACAGCAACCCCCCCCCCCATCAGCCACTGTAAGACCCTTTACAGTGCATGAAAATGACAATACAGCGGTATTAAAATGAATAGCACCGCGAGCATCATTGGCTCATCTGTGTGCTCTCTTGATTTGGATTCCCTGCAATATAAACATGTTTGCTTCACACTAGTTTTGTCACTGACTGAACAGATACCAGTTGTAAGGAATGGTCAAAGACTCCCCTCTGAGCATCAGCGCCGGACACTGTGATGTGATTACAAATAAGGCTGAAGAAGTGTGTCCCTTTGTATCAGAATATGGGGCCTTGTCCCAACTACTGACTGAGAGGATTTTTAATGAAATATCTTCTGTTTTTTGTTTTTTTTTAAAGAGAGAATATTTTCTTTTGTTGACTGTCCTACTACTGTATACCGCCATCTTGCCTTGCAAACGTTTCACCAAAGGCTTTGGAATAAACTGATTGAATTACATCCTTCTGATTATTCAAGACAAAGGTCACGGGTGCAATTACGTACCATTGCATAAATAATCTTTTATTTGTTGTAGTGATATGTAGGAAGTTAATGTCACCACAGTGTGTTACTGTGATAGTCAAGGTTAATAGGACAATAGGAAGTAAACATACCTTTTCATTTTATTTCTGGCACATAATTTAGTGAAGCCATTAAATAAATGTACATTAGTGCTAATTCAGTTAATAGTATTACTTATAATGAATTAAAACAAGTACATCTACATGTACAGTAATTAAACTTTACAAAGAGTCTATTACTAGGCTCACTGTGCACAGCATAATTCATTCTAATGAGATTTCCCTTTGCGTCACTATTGTGCCCATTATTTCTCCAAGTCATCTGGCTGCAACTGCTGATTCAACATGCAAACCAATGCTAGTTAGCCAACATACACTATATTTGCACATTGGCAATGCTGAACGTGCCTCCAACCTACATTATGCACACAGATCTCTGTTATCTCAGTCAGAAAACTCACCTCACACTCCAGCTAATACTAGTTCCTCTGTAACGTAAACGTTGGATTCAGCAGCCGCAATGGCCAAGAAGGTCTGAATCTTTCAGGCTAAAACTATTGTGTCAGTGGCAAGGCTAAAAGCATGCAACAGCAGTTCTGAAAATATATAGGAAGCAGAAGAAATAACGGTAAATGAGACACAAAGGGGGCTTAAATTGACAAAAATATATATACTTCCACTGGAATTTTTATGTCTGAATGTGCCAGAGATCAGCTCAGCTCTGTTGGCTTACATTAGAAGCTGCATGGCTTGTCAGCATCTCAGTCAAATACAGAGTTAAATATTCATTACTGACCTTGACGTCATCACAATGCTAGCTAGCTAGGAACTGCCAGTACTATTTTAAGACCAATCATTTTTGCATTTTAAAGTGGCTCTAGCACCTTCACAGCTTATTTCTTTAAGATAAACAAAATACTGTTGGGGCTGTACATTGTCTATGGACATAGTCTTTGTCTATGGACTGAAGAAATAAAGATAGTGTGCAGATGACAGGCTTGTGCTAATAAAATATTTGAATGTTAACTAGATGTTATACCGAGCAGTCCATTAAGGACTTAGATAAATGCTGCCTCTTCCCAAACTGAGTAAATATAGTCCTCAAGAACTGTTTCTCTGTGGTCTGAAGGACATTTTTGATAAGTAATGGACCTCAACTAATGTACTGATTTGATTTCAAAGAGAAAGAAAAGGAGAATACTAAATCTATGTTTGATCACAAAAAACTACAATCATTATAATGGATCATTACAAAAACATATTTGGACTAAAAGCTCACATGGGACCCATATTAAGCCCTGAAATGACAAAATGTACTTTTCTTCCTTGTGTTTTCTCCCTTTATATGATTCATCTTCATATTTGCACTCTCAAATGAATTCACACTAAATAAGTCTGCCTGGAATTTGCAACCTTTGACTCACCATGTTGCTTCAGAGAGCCATTGATTGAAATTAAGCCAATTAAGGATGTACAAGGAGAGACAGGCAATTAGTGATTTGAATGTTTTGTTCAAAGCCTGAAATCAAACTACTTAATCATTGCACAAATCCTCAAGACTCTCAGAAAAAGTCTTCTAACGTGTGGCATGCAATTGCAGATTTAGACTAAACCACTCCACTCCTGTGGTAGCAGTGAAAACTGAGCCTGTTTGCACTGTGTCAACTTAATAAAAACGCAGTTCGAGTTCAATACAATTAGGCCCTGAATGTGAGAATGTGATATTAAAAAACCATTCAAATTAAAAAAACTAATAATCCTACATACATTCAAATATCAACTGTTTTGACAGCTACAAAACCAAGTTTCTGTTTCAGATTTCTTGCCACTTGAGGCTCTAGTTTCCAGAGGGCACCCCTGCTTCTCCAGACTCAGCCAGGCAGCTCAGCGACCCAATTAGAAAACATGGCATTTTACAACTTCCTCACTTATATCTAACTGTGTACCGCACGTGCTAGCATCCATGATATAACCCGATGTTGGTATTAGCATCCAGCCATATCCAGCCCCTGTGATGAAAGCAGATGTGTACACATTAGTGAAAGCATCCCTTTAGGAGATCTCATTAAATCGCTGGATCACAGCGGTGTCCAATCAACAGTATCCACAGAGAATCCAGAGGAATATATTTTTATTATCTTAGCGGGGGCTGCATATTGGGCTTATGTTTGGTTTTTACGCTCTAAATGTTTCCATGCCTGCGATTAGCAGGTGGAAACACCGGCCTATCACAATAGAAAGCCTTATCTCGGTTCTCAATAGCATATTTCGTAGGAACACTGATTATAATCAAGCAAGGTCAAGAGATTAATGGATCGGTGAGTGCATTAGAACCACCCACAGTGATCTTGCGAGCTAACATCAAGAAACTGTACACTTTCTTCTTTCACTTTGAACCCAAACAGTAATAAAACTGGAAAATATCTGCCGTTTGAAGAACAACATGTGAACAAGAAAGACACAGTCTGCATGTTTGAAGGATTTAAGATGCTGGTGGTGCTTCGGGGACCAGCGCACCTACCCTGCCGTGACACTATCGCCAGAGTCGATCTACAATATGCTGATTCTATCATAATAAAGAAAATTGGCTCAATCCCCGAGGAGAGGGGCCCTAATAGAAAATAATTCTGCCCTTGAAACTCTCTGGGCCTGGCTTTGATTAGATGATGCTATCTTTGTTTAGACTTGAGCATCTGGGGCAGGACCATGTGTTCATATATTTAATTAAAATACCATTGCCTGCACTGACAAAGGGTACTTATCTCATCAAAGTGTTCACCCTGGATTTTTTCTCTTAATTCAAAAGATTATCTTTGTTGATTGGCCATAGAGGTGGGACAGATGGGGGCAATGGCGAGTATGGAATCTATTGGCTTGTCAGAACACTGGCTCGTCTGCTGTCCACCTTGACCGCGAGCCAGACATCATCAGTGCGTGCCATCTGGCCCAGAGACAGAACTATTTTACCTTTATCGCCGCATTTTTAGCATTCAATTGAGAGGTGTGCGAGAGCATAATTACAGTGTCGTTATGGCAGTCACAACCTTGCAACAACACAATTTGTATCGCTGACCCACCAAAAATGACCTTTGTACGCAACGGTACGCAACTATAGCCAACAATACAAACTGTGGGACACATAGGCCAAGAATATAGCACTGATCTGGGGCAGAAATATCGCTATCGCTTATTTTGTTTTCCAATTAATCTGCCTATTATTTTCTCAATTCAATGATTGATCATTTGAACTATAAATGGTAGAAAACAGTGAAAATGCCCTGCATTCAAATGTCTTGCTTTATTCGACCGACAGTCCAAAATCAAAGAAAAGCATAAAATCCTCACATTTGAGAAGCTGGATCCAGACAATGTTTGATGTTTTTTTTCTTGCTTGAAAAATTACTAAAACGAACAATCAGTTGTTAAAATAGTTGCAGCTTCTATCATCAGACTGATTGATTAATCAACTGATGTTGCAGCTCTATTTGTAACCATGATCTAAAGTGATACTGTATCATCAAATGTATGTTCTGACTGTAGGGTCGATTTATTTTTTTTTATTTTTTTTTTTCCATTTCAGCTGCCCCTTAAGTAGATCATTCAAATAACATCACTTGAGACATCTTTTAAATATTAACTGGATTTTTACATGAAGTGGTTTGAGGAAACAAACGTTCTAAATTCAATACTTACTGAAAATTGGCACCTATCTCCAATGTAAGCTTCAAACCAATAAGCAAAATATTAATTAAATATCAATTAATTAAAACATAAGCAAAGAAATAATTTTGTTGTTGTAATTAAAATAAGTATCTTTGCTATTGCAGAATGTACAGTGTATTAGGCTTGCTAAAATAATACAGCACTTTTTTTTTTTTTTAATCAGAACCCAAAAGATCCAATCACAATATATAATGGGAAATCACCATCTATGATCCAATCCAGTTTTTCAAGATGATGCAACATCTCCACTCGTGTTCAGACTGACTGTAAACAACACTACAGCTGAACTGACTTCAGATCCTTCAGACCACTGAGACCATACCAAGAATTAAGCAACAGGTGAACTATATCATGCTGCAATAGTCTCTCTGGTTATGTACTATATAGCACTCCGCATCCTGTGACCTGCAGTAACACATTAAGTCGTCCCTGGACAGCCATTACCGCTTTCCTGGCTAGCACGCTCCTTTCTCTTGTGGCCTGTGCACTGAAAATTATCCTCCAAATGAACTCACAGAGGATTTTTGTAATGTGTCACGTAACCTGTTTGCCCGTGGCATTAGGGGCCCGTTTGCGTCTCCCGGGTGAGTAAGTGTTGTGATACTGTCAGCAGGCATTAAAAGGGGTATGAGGGGAGGGGTTTTATTGTTTATCCCTTCTGTCGTAAAACAAGGCCGTGATAGGATATGATGAAGTGTATTTATGAGTGTCCAAAAGTGACAAGGGCAACTGGGATAAGATACGGAGCAATGCATGAGGGGCACGCACTAGAATTTGTAAGGATGGTACAGAAACACATGGGGTAGACAAACTAGCAAACACATCATGAAACAAATGTTTAAGTGACTAAATCACCATTGCAATCACTGGTAAAAAGATGGTTTGCATTAGGTGGTATGCTAATGAGCAGTGTTTGTCAACCCGTTCATATTTTTAGAGAGCAATTAGTCGATTAGTTGAGCGCAAGAAAATGTTTTTGTCTTCGATGACAGTGAACTGAATATATTTTGGTTTTGGATCATAGACTGTATATGAAGATGGACAACGTGTCTCCACTTCCTCCCACTGTAGGGGTTAGGGTTAGAGTCCGCGCAGTAGTATCGAGGGCCCGTCCATGCACCCGCCCGACCAATTGCGAGCACACTACAAGTTGTCGATCATGATGCCACACCCCCTTTTTATAGCATCAAATAACTAATTGAAACCAAACTTATCAGAACAATGAACACTTGAGCATACATCAGTGTGATAAGAACTACCTAAAATGACATTTTATTTGAAGTGTACTGATTTTTCAGTTTGGCCCATGTCCCATCCTCTAACATGGTGGGGGCAGGGTTTATGACCTAAACTGCAGGCAGCCAGCGCAGTCATGTCATCCATTTTTATATACACAGTCTATGTTTTGGACTGTTGGTTGGACAAAACAAGACATTTAAAGATTTCTGGTAAGTTGTGATGGGCAATTTTCACTATTTTCTGTTGCAGCCCTAATAATTTCAAATGAGTGTCATATTGCTGCTAGTTAGATTCACCTTGTAACCACTGGGGCTCCTTGTCACAGCAGCTTGTCCGTTTTCTTTTCTTTCTCCTGTGTTTCCTGCGGTGGTAAAACAAATCATTTTACATTTGTTTTGACAGATGCACCTGCAATTTGGCCACAGATGATTTGACCCTTTTTGTAGACCTCTGTTGGCTGTCTCATGTTGTTTTTAAAGCTCACATGTCAAAAGTGCTGACAACCAGCTGCCAATGTTTAAATGTTATTCAACCTAACCCCAGCAGCAGTATTCTTTATACAGTAACTGTAAAGAGGTTACTTAAGAATTCAATTCCCTCTCCATTAGCTGTTTACATCTATATTGACCCTATTGTAAATCAACCTTAAGATAACCTTTGCACCACCCATTTTCAATACGAATTCTACATGATAATAAGTAATATTCTGAGTAAGTAAGGTAAATATATCACAATATCAAAATAATTAAAGCCCCTGAAAATATAGTTTTTAATCTTAGGTAGGCTATTTCTCTATACTGTAACATTAAATATTCATTATTAAAAGGTGCAACAATCAGAGTTAAAGTTTGGGGGAAAGCAAGCTAAGCTCATAGCGTACTGTATCTGCTTCACAACAAAAAACAAAAAAAAATAGAAAAATTTCATATATCTCATGTGAAATAACCAAAACTGTTCAAATTTCCTTTCAACTCACCTGTTTGGGTACACCATAGGCGTGCAGGGCCTTTAAGATGATAACCCTGTCATTTATTGATATGCTTGATAATAATGTAAGTTTCACCAAGTTCTGTGACCTTTTTTTCCATTATCAGGAACATTAAGTTGCAGTACTGACCAAGCTTTAATATCTCAAGTACAACCACAGCCCAAAGTCTTGGACACTTTGGGCCTCAAAGTGGCAAACATTGCCAACCCCCCCATCTCAAATCAATGTTATCTTGACTTAAAAAAGCCAGAAAGGTATTTTTTTTATGTGCTAAGGCTGTCAAGTTGTCCCAATACACAAAGCTGGAGATGACATTGATTCACCTTTCATTTGGAATTCTGCCAGGCATTTGGGCCATTGATTTTTTTCACTAGGGGGTGCGATATGAAATGTGCCATTTTATATATCACATCTGAGCTACTCATACACTGTTGTTCACATGGTGTGCAGCTGGTTTTTCTGGCCACTTGCTCTCATTCCCTCACATATACAAACATACAGCCTCACGTCCTCACACATACCATATGTGAACACACATATTCACAGCTGCTCACAAGCACATGTGTGGACACGAATGGCAGACAGCGGTTTTCCAATACCATCTCCTCGGGCCAGACACTCGTCCTTATCAGCACATCCACAGCGTCTCTGCTCCATTTTCCCTCCTGTGCTAAACTGTTCAAAATTGGATGTCCAGTCATCATGTAAGGCAGGGGAATAGTGTAAACCAGTGTTAAACTTACAAAAGATCAAATGTTCTTTTCAATGCAGCCAAATGAAGGTCCCTAAAATGTTCATCATAAACTCAAAAACAGGATTTTGAATGCTATGCGCCATTGTAAACACATCAGATTACATTGATTTTACAACGAAAAAGTACATCGTTTGAGTTTAATATTTAGCTATAATAAAGATAAAATTAAATCGATCAGTCATGGATTAGGAGATGGTAGGATTGGAGATTGGTTAAGTGCTGGAGGAGGGTGGCGGGGAAAGCTGACATCGCCCTTAACTGTCAGCAACAAGGATATCTGCAGTCACATGGACAGTCGAATGAAACAGCTTCCTCGGGGGCTTGAAATGTGTAGCTCTTTTTATCATAAGCATCTGCTCCGTTAAAAAGGTCCTGAAAGTGTAAATAAAGGTATGTTTGACATGGTTGTGTGTTCCTATAATAGTGAATCTCTACCAGAAAAGAGTGTGACGGGTTCCGTAGCACAAATACTGTATTGATTATTTCTTTGGGTTCTCCAAAGTGCCCTACTTTAAGAGCATTGAGCACATGTCAACACTTACTTTGTGGTTAGGGAGGTAAGCAGAAAACCGTTAGCAATTAAGGATTTCAGTCAAAAGTCTGATGGGCTAGCCAGTGAAATCAATACACACTTGTGCTAATCAGAAAATATTCTCCCTCGGGTAAACCGCATGAATCACGGATACAGTTTGACTCCAAAATATCATACACTGACTGCAATCTGTATCTTTTTTTATGTGCCAGTAAACATTTGTGTGGCATTATAAGTATCGCAAGCAAATGGGAAGTGAGCTGCAGCACTGCTTATTCACCATGGCATTTTGTGCCACGCAAGCATGTTCCTGGGCAGCGTCAGGGCCCGGGGTGGCTTATGAGCTTGCGTAAGAACTCATTAATAAAGTGGATAGAGCCAGAGTCACATCTTCAGCACATTTTATGAACTCGCCTGGCTTTGCAAATGCCAGTCAAAGTGATGCATCTGTGACGGACAGAGCTCTTTCTGTCCACCCAAGTCATATCTCTTAAGTGAAGATCCATGCTTAAGCATATGGGCCAGAGCTCAGCCCCCCTTCATCTTTTGACGCAAGATCCAGGCCGTAATAAGGAGGGCCAAAAATCTCTGGCAATTTTTCACAGTGACTCAGCCATCAATCACCGTACCAGCTCTGTGAAAATGGGCTGAATTCTCCCTTTCTTCCTGCAATACTTTGCACACATGAGTCAAATACAATAGGCAGACATGATGAGAGAAATGTACAAAAAGGCTGTGACTCATCACACAGCCATAGAATTCAAGTATATGAATAATCTAGTAAATTGGTTTATAGTTGTCATGACACGATATTCAAGTGGTCCAATATTCACTCTCCTTTTAGCTTTATTTGGATCTCCAACTCCTGAGGGTAATATGTGGCTCTTTAGCTTCTAAATGCTCCACTATGTTCACTAGCTAGTCACTTACTTTGTCTGTGTGTCATCTGGTGCTGTACAGGTCGCAAACAGTTTATCAGATCCTAAGAACAACTAATTGCTGCAGCTGGAAACGCTGATGAGAGCGGTGGGACTGAACCAAAACATGAAACCAAAACAATGAGCTGAAAGACGCTAAAACACTCTGTAAAGCTGAAATGAACTGCAGAGTCAGGTGTTCATTTTCTTTCAGTTTGTCACCATGAGCAGCACATTTCACATTACAGTCATTTGATCCATTATTAATATAAAAATATTTTTTAGTGCAGCTTTAAAGTCAAACAATGAATGCTATAATTTCAGTTTTTCTTCTCCATTGCTAAAGAATATGCTAATTACATTGTGATCAAGACCATCAGCACTTTGTATTTCTGTTGCTATGGCATTAAACAATAAAATACTACAATTGAAAAGTTACTTTGTATAACACAACATACGTACCTCTCTTCATGTCTTCTGCCAGGTTGAATGGTCCAGATGATTTTCAGGTCTCCTGCTTAGCTTATTAACTCATGTAAAACATACAGTATTTCTAAAGAATTGATTGGTTACACCAGCAATGATATTGAAATATTTATTACAGCTTATGAAATCACTGCTTCTATTGTAAAGCAGACCAGAGCATACAGAGCACATCCACTGTTGCTGGGCCAAAATGTATTTGGCACTAAAACGGACAGAGGGCTAATGAGGGATATTAACTGATAATTAAAAAAAAGAATTGATCGTTCCATCATTTGGAGGTCCTTCACTGTTATCCATATAAAAGTGTTCCATGACCCAGACAAAACACCAGAACTTTTGCCATAACTAAGTGATAAATCTTAACCAGTAATTTATTTGCTGGCAAACAAGTTTCACGGTTACAACAAATATTAGTTATGCGGTCATTCACCTTGGAAACCATTACAAAAAGGAATAAATAAGAAGCCATAATCATAGCCAATAATAAAGATTTATCTGTGCCACTAAACTTACTTCCATCCTCCATTTTGTTACTGTTTATTTAAACAAATAAATAAATATATTTCCTCCCCGAGGATGAAAAAGAAAAACAGTTTTTCTCACTCCAAAACCTCTTTAATAAGTAAAACATCCATCTTTCTTTTTTTGTACAAGCGCCTAGTGCTCATCAATGTTCAATTTGTTCTCTTTCTGAGAAGCACAAGCGTTGTCTGAATACCAATAGAGATGCAGACTGCACTATGAACCTCTGTGAGGGACAACTCCTGATTAACTTGGACTTATTCTGTCTCCTCGACAATCTGTGAATCAGAGCTCTGCTATCTACACAGTAAAAAAAGGGGGAAAGAAATCAAACGGAAACACAAAGTAGACCTGAAAACAAAAGTGAATATGTTGCACATAAATGCCTGCACGGTAAGTGTGATATTGTTTGTGTTATTTTGTTTCTATTTAGATGGTCATTTCTTGGAAAGTGATGAAAGAGGAAAACAAAAGAACAGACTGGTACCAGAAACCCAGAAAGGCCAGCACAACAGAACAAAATTGCTCCTAACCACTACATTTACAGAGACAAAGGGTTTGCTTGGAACAAAAAAAGCATACTATTATGTGCAATGCTAGTTATCTGTACAATTACATAGAAATATCTCATAATTCTCTTATTAGTTTTTTTCTCCCTCTTTTAACAACTGTTATTACAGTAAAATGAAAGAAAAAAGAACAGCTATGCTTGAAAGCATACGATCAATAATTCCTTCATGGTAATTGTTCAAAATGTGTGTTTGTTTTTTTTGTCTTTTTTTCATTGAAGGGACACTTCAGCAAACAAAATGTGCTGCAACTCACCAAAGAGGAAGAAAATCTTTCAAAAAGTCAATATAGATACAGAAGTATAATAAAATAGTCCTTTTTTTAAATTTCCCATTTATTCTGGTGATGTCTATAGTTTAGACTTGTATAGTTTGGGGCTATGCAGTTCCTTTTGACTGTCAGACTATATATCTGAGACCTAAAAATCCTGTGTGAGTAATTGTCTCTTTTCACACTGAGACAAAGCACGCCAAACCACACAGGGTTTGGGGGGGGGGGGAACACAACATCAACAGATTCCTGCAATGTCTAACCAAATATAGTCACATGTTAGCCCCCCATATGTAGCAATTATTATCCTGTTTGTGGTCAGTAACAGCGAGAGTACAGTTATTTGCTCCGCACCTCAGTCTTCGGGACACAATAAAAAGAAAGGCTACCACTGCCAACGACTGATGGAATAAGGGGACACGGGGAAGAGAAGAGGACTACGGTAATAGGAGGGACACTGGAGGTGTGGGAGGGTGTTGGGCCTATAGGCTGGTGACCAGGTGCGAGGGCTCCTGGTGGACCTCTTCTGGAGATAGATCCTCTTTGTTTGGGGGCACGATGAAGCCATCACTGCTGCCCCGCCCTAGCTGGTAGTAGGAGTGCAGCTGATGGAGGTGGTTACGTGAGCCCAAGTTGGGCATGCTCTTGTAGTAAACGTCGTCCGAGCTGGCCTCTGGGCTCTTGGTGTCCCCGCCGTCCTTGGAGCCGTCAGCAGATTCTGCAGACACGTCGGGCAGGCCGGACAACATGGGCATGCTGGTATAGAGGGAGTCTCTCTGGTGGTTGTGGCTGGGTGACGAGCCCTCGTCCTCGGTGTGCTCGTTAGTAAGTAAGGGAAAGAAACTTTCGCTGTTTTCCTGGGGGATCCTCCTTCGAGACGAGGAAGAAGTGGTGGCGGACGAGAATGGATGGTGGGGCAGTGGGAGAGGTGGTGGCACTGACTGGTGGAGGTGACTGTGAAGGTTGTCCACCGCCTGCAGTGACGGGGGTGGTCTTTGAGGCAACAGTGGGGCGTTAGACTCCTCGCGGATTAACTCCAGGCCCAGGCCTTCGTCGAGGTGCGGACCAAAGGTGGAGTGGTCATCCAGGCTCAGCGCTACATTCATGCCCATCCCCACTCCCAAGCCCATCCCGTAGCCGCTGTCCTTGCCACCGTTGCTAACATTATTGACCAGCTTATTCATTAGGTTCCGGTTCTGCTCGGTTGAGCGCTCGTGGGAATTGTTGAGGTAGGAGGGGATATAATTGGAGGTGAGCTCTTTCAGGATCTTCTTTTCCAGGGTGGTCTCCTTGTGGTTATAGCCCCGGTCAATGATCTGGACGCAGTCACTCATGTACTCAGCACTGGCAATGCTGTAGCTGTTGCCATGGTTACCATTCAGTGGTAGAGTATCCATGACACTTGTATCCCGGGCATTGTTCAGGATTCCCTCTGGAATGACAAACATGGGTTGGGTTGGGGGGTAGAGTGGGCGAATGAGAAGGGTGAAATCTGATGGGATGTAATTGCGACAGCTAAATGTCAGCCATTTTTACAAACACAAATTATATCCAACAAATACTGTAGCTCTTTTATTCTGAAAAATGTCCTGACCCTCAAGCACTCCCTACAGTATTAGGATTGGGTAAGACATAAAGCACAATATTTACATTAAACCCAACACCTGTATACTGCGAACATGAACATCATACACACTTACCTTGTTACATTTTCTAAGACCCAATTTCACTTTTCATTCAATTTTACACATCATTATTGCATTGATGAAAACACTGATATATGTGCGACACACAACAACACAAATCTCAAGCACAGCACAAAAACACAAAGCTTAGGCACTAAATTCAGGCAAGCAAAGACAAAAATCATAGCCATGCATTTAACACTTTAAGTGAACACTAACCAGAGCACCAGCTGTAAATCTGGACCCCAGCCATATTGTCCCTATGAGCATTGCAATGTAACATTGTAAAACTGGAAAAAGCAATTTATTGAGGTCTGCTTTGTCCGTGTGAACATAACCATCCCTCTCTCTAAACATGAATTTGTTAAAATATTTCAGAGTCAACCCATGCTGTAAGGAAGGAGACTTTCTGTTCTCTCTGTTGCATGAACATGTAGATTTCATATTTTATCAGCTTGACCAAGTCCATGCTATCAACATCAAAGCAAACTTTTGATGATAATTCAAACTGCCTCAGACAAGGCCATCCACTGTCTGACCTCTTGAAAATTTGACAAGACGCATTTCTGAGACCTTCAAGAAGTGCATTGGCTTGATCAAAGTGAATAGTTTAAAATAAGTGTATGAACAAAGGCACAAATGTTCAATATTCACTGAGAAGAACACAGATCAATTCATATTGACGTGCCTTATGAAATGTTGAGGTGAGTCTGAATGTGGACTCTAATTGGATTAGCTTATTCAGCGTGTGATAAATGTCTTTAAGAAGCAGCAAATGCTTTTAGTCTTTTTTACATCAAGTAGTGCAAACTACAATAAGCAGTGGAATTGAGGATGTGATTTAAACTGATTTTTACAGGTCTATTTGAAATACTGAGGCCCTTTGTCATAAAAGAATGCTATTACTTCCAAAGGGAATGACTTTTTTTTCATTGCACCTTTGTCAGCACTGAGTAAAAACAAAGTAAAGCCAAAGTCAATTACATTTGATAAGCAATGTTTAGTTTGACTCCCATACTTGTCTCTCTGTAGGGCTCTTTTAGGGACAGCATGAGGGAAAGGAAAGAAGAAAAGAAAACACAATAAGCATAACAGTGACAGGTAGAAGAGAAATGTGCACACACAGTATGCTGATGACGCATCAAGGAAATGTTTCTAGAATGCAATTGTTTTATGTCACGATGCAAATTTTGCGCACCCACATCAACACATCAATTAACAAGTATAGAAGAAAAGTTGTTTTGCTTTAAGTTTTTGTAGGATCCTTGGGGTAAAACATGGCAATGGTACTTGTGCGTCAAATGCACCAGTAAATCTTTTGATGCATTAGCATTTTCATCCTTCCAGATATTTCTTCTACATCTATGGCACTGTAAGTGAATTATATCCCTCTGTCACCAGCTCTCTGTGAGTTTTTATCTGAGTTTTACACAAGTTTCTCAGTTTTACAGACTCACAACGTTACAGCAAATCTCATATTGACTGCTGAGAGTTGGAATTAAATAATAATAAAAGCTCTGCACAGAGAAAAATAACATTCCAATAGTCAGACGGATCCCAGAATAAAGTGGATTGTTGGATGATCAGAGATGGTTTCTAATACTCAGATGTAATAATTGTATTGGTGTTATAGTCAAAGAAAAGCAATCAAATGTACACAACCCACATTTTAAATATATATATGTGTGAATTAGAAATTATTACAATTAAAAGTTTCAAATAGAAGGATAATGTTTTTGTAAAGTTCCATTGAAGGGGGCAGAAAACTGAACTATTTTATCCTTAAAATGTGGAATTAACAGAAATATTAAAACACTAAGAGAATCTAATTAATGGCAATCCTCATGTTTGCTCATCTGACTATTCTTTTCTATGCAATAGAAATGATTTGCATTTCAAATTTTAATATCAGATTCATTGACATTTATGGCAAACAACAATGTTTGACAATCCAACAGCAGCATAAAAAAAGAAAGAAATGCTAAAACTAAACACAGAGAGACAGAAGACATGGCACACAAGCTTCACTGACAACATTAGAGCACATTTAAAATAAATGACTGGGGGTGTATCCGGCTCATTAGGGGCACCCATTCTTGATCATTTTAACAATATCTATGTCGGCCAAACATCCATGTCTGAGTGTGACTTATGTAGCCGAATAGCATGCCCTGACCAGAAGCCAAGATACACCTCCAAAGAAAAACCCCACGGCCAAACAAACCTGTGGGATTTTTGTGATAAAGCTATAATTTGTTCAGTGCTAACACACAACATCTAGAGCAGTGTTTTGTTTTTTTTAAATCAATGCCCTGTAAAAACCCTCAAGGTTGTACACTGGCATTTCAGCTTAATTTAAGTCCATTATTTTAAACTCTTCAATCATAAAGTTGCTTTCTGTTCCTGGGCAGGACCAAAGATGTGCAACCTCACAGTTTCTCCAGGAACCAGACATGGAAAAACACTGCTCTAGCCACAATGTCAAAGAATGAAAAGAAGCTAGCACACCTTGTGTGTTGTACATGCCCAGAGGGTTGTTATAGACTGCAGATTCCCCAAGCAATGTATTATAAGGATTGTTAGTGCCATGAGGACGTAGGAGTGCATTAGGTATAAGATGGTTAGCCATAGCCCCTGGAGCAGCCAGAAAGAGACAGAGTGAGACAAAAAAAAAAGTAGAAGAGAACAAGAGTGTAGAGACAGAAAAAAGGTAGGTGGGTGGATAAATTGAGATATAGACAGAGAGAAAGAGAGAGAACATACATATCAGTTGGGCAGATGCAGCTGAGCAATGACAGCCATTAACATCCAAATGATCACATGATCATTAATGTGAGGGGTTTTGCTACATGAAAGTGGCAGAGCTGAACTGACATGGCTAATGGGACCAATGGAAAGTGTGTTAATTGTATTGTTAATGCCGGCCATTAGTGTTAAGCCCGTCACATTCAGGCAGCATACTCGTTTTAACAGACATAAATTACAAAGAAGCACCGACATGGTCAACACAACACATGTACCGTTACATTTCTAGACTCAAACAGGACAATAATCACTCAGGACATTGTTTGGTCTTTGAGGCTGAAGAAATAAATAAAACAGAAAGTTACACACTTTCCCAGAGACTGCAATGATTAGCAATGGTAAGTAAGGGCCTGTCAAGCTTTGGATTTCTGCACATGATGAAGCGGTGCGCATGGGGCTGTGGTAATAGTGGCATTTAAAGAATTTCTAAGGTGGTGTCTTTTTTTTAACCTCTCAAAAAGAACACAAGAGAAAAAAACATTTAAGGATTAAACTGTGTTAGTCTGCTCTAAGGTAAGATGCAATTGTTAGCATGTCTGGCTAACTAGTTTACTAGCAACAGTAGTAACCAAGTGTTATTTCCAAGGCCAAGGAGAACATTACTGACCAACTACATTAGCATTGGGGGGGTTACAGGCTCAGTTCTCGATAGCACTATCTAATTCAATTCAATTCAATACAGTTTTATTTATATAGCGCCATATCATAACAAAGTTATCTCAGGGCACTTATCTACTGTGTAATATTTCCCAGTTCCTGAATACTATCTGAGTTTAGGGTAACGTTAGGGGTTCTTTAGTGAATAACTCCCTGAGATAGCGTTACATATGAAGTTGAAGTTGTAAGCTAAGCAGTCAAACAGGGTTATGTTAGAAGAAATGCAAATTTTTCCTTATTGCCTACTTTTCAACTAACTTACGAGGCTAATGTTAGCTTAATGAGCTGGCTTGCTACAGCTGATAAAACATGCCAGGGACAGTTGTAATTTCGACCTGAAAAAAAAAAGAAATGAGAGGCCTGCTTTCATCCATCTCTTTCTGAAAAGGACCCATTGTTTCAAAAATAATTAACAATTTCAAGTGAATTCAGTAAATCTGCCACCATTATCATTGTAAACTGCATATGTGCAATGCAAAAATGGAAAGGTTGACAGGCGTAGTAACAGTAAGAAAGCGGGGGGCGAACTGCCACATACTGCACTATTATTATTGCTTGTGGCTTTGCCACTTTTATGAGCTGAAGTGGTGTAATATTTCCTTTTCTCCAAAGAGCAAAGTTCACATTTTGTCTGATTCTCTCATGTGCCATTGCTGAAATAACCTCTGAATGAAGCGGCATGTCCTCTCTTTAGTCAAGATGGCCATTATTTTGCTCAAGCCTCGCCTCCTTTGCACAAACAGAACAGAAGCTCATTTTCTATTTATGCGATGCTTGTCCTCAGATACTTGCTGCCAAGATCTTGCCTGAATGACTCATCAGTTTCCCAACCACATACTACCACACCAAAGCAACCTTCTCAGTCTGAGCCCTGTGATTAGCTGCAGATTTGAAGGCTGCAATCTTAAACATGAATAGTGCAGATTCCCTGATGTTTGTTTTTCTTCGCTGTTGATAAAAATAATTTATTTTCAAGTGTTTGAATACATTATGCAGAATATCAAGTATGCTGAAAATATTTGTGACTTGCATTCATTTCCTGTTTACAAGACCCCCCCCCCATGTTATGATGCTATTATTTTTAAAGCAGCCAAATTCAAGACTTATGAGGGCTATACATGCATGTGCTTCCAGCATGCACTATGCAAGAGCAGGTAAACATCTTTTATCTCAGGTACGAATGCCCCCGGCAAAGTGTACTGTTCTTTTCTAATGCTCTGAATCTGTCATACCAATGGAGAACGATTTTTTATATCACCTTGTGACTCTCACCATCTTTTCAAAAGTTGGTCTTTTGACGGCATTCTAATTGCAGAAGAAGCTTATTTAGGCTAATATTTTAGCATTATTCTTTTTTTGTTTAAGTTTAGTATTAATTAGGCATAATATACATTTGCTTGGAAATCAGAATGTTGTTAACAGTAATTTGTTGTTGCTGTTTGCCCTAATTACAGTGTATTCCATAAACACCAGCCCCTTTTGAATTCTCCCAATGATCCCCCACTTATTGTGTCTGTGTTTGATAAATTGGACAATTTCCAAAACCACACTGATTGTGTGGTGCAATAATCCTGAATGCTGGGATAAAATTTAACATGCAACGCTATCGAGATGATTGCATGACTCCGCTCTCGAGAAGAGCGCGGCAAGAGTGTCAGCTGCAAGCTCGCTCTCAGGTGCGAAGGGGGGAGAAGCTGGGGGTGGTGGAGGATGAAAAGGACAAATCGGCAAGAAATATTCGCTCCTCAACACATAATTCCTTAATAACAACACGGGAGCAGCCAAGGATAAGTGGAATTCTATTCACATCTGTTCCTTATGATAGTTGGGATGGCGGAACACACTTCCCGGCACACTCTTGAGCTTCTGCAAGTGTTGTCTAGCAGATCCAGCCAGGGATATAAAATTGCATTAATAATTCCTATCTCCACCTTTTTTTAGAAGATCCATGTAGTCCCGACCTAACACCCCATCTTCCGCCCCAATCCAGCCTCTCCGCAATGGATAAAGGCTGTGTCTGTTGATGGTGCTAAGCTGAGTGCCTAATTATTGAGATCTTGACACTTCCTCCCTGTGTCGAACATTAATCCATCATTGTAACTATGCATTAGTGTATACGCAAGCAGGCGCCCAGAGCAAATTTAGAGAGTGAGCAGTGTGAAACTCGAGCCCTCCATCAAGAGATGCGATGAGTGGGGAGAGTGTCAGGGAGGGATGCCAGCCAGGACGCTATTCGCTACTTTCTGTCAGATGTAGTCTGCTATCTATTTTCTGTATAACCTGAGAGACTCTGACTCTATTCACTGCGCCGCTGTCAAATGCATTATGGAAAAATACTTTTTATTAACGTGTTTCTGAGAGGGAATTCCACTGAATTGATTCTGAGGTTGTTATTCAGCACATTTCCTGAGAGTATGCCAAGTTTCAGTTTCAAGGTTTTTGCAGTCAAATGGCACAATGTTGCATTGCTCAACAGGGACAAAAGAAAATAGAGAGGTAATTTTATCACTCTCTAAACTAGAATTTTCAAAAACAATTTGATGGAAATGCATGATGTATTAGAATTACATTTACTAAATTGTGTCTTTTATTTGTTAGATTAAATTAAATGAAATCCTTTTTGTATAGTCTTTAAATTACGAAACGGAAGATATGATTTGTTGATGCTTCAAAATAACAGATGTAATAAACAATTTTCTGCAGCAGCATGACACCAAAAAAAGGATTTTATCCTTTCAGTCAATGTCTTGTATTCACAGTCATGCTTCCTTTCATCCAGCTATTTGAGTGTTACATGGCTATGGCTTCAATATTTGGTGATAACTAACAGTTGGGCAGAAAAATTAGAATTCATTATTTGGAGGATCTGTGGCTATTAAAACTATAATGAAATGTCTGATTTGCCTCGACTTGGCTGAAAGTTTTACTTAAAAATAAAAGGATTTTGATACACTAAAGCCCTTGAGACACATTGATTATAACTACAATACAAGACAATAGTGGAGCTTTTGTGAAATTTTTTTTCTTGCTTTAGACCTTCAGTCTAACACCTCTTCCTAACATACAGCGAGTGAGCGAATTCTGGCGGATGGAGCAAAAAAAATTGTCCAGATATACTACAAGCGATATCGCAGCGCCAGGAGGGAAAATGGAAACATCAGGGACGTCAGCATTAATTTTGACCAATGAAAATAGGTTGGAGGAGGAGCAAGTGCGCGAAACTTTGCAAAAATAAGAGCCAGGGCGAGCAGTTTTCTAGGAAAAAGTGAAACAATCTGATTATCGCATGCCAGTTGGGAAGAGGAGTAAGATGAAGGCCGGTGTATTGAGAAGACATTCAAGTAAATATTTGCTGTGGGACCAAGTACCTCTGTTGAGTGACGCCGAGCTGTTGATGTCGCCGGTCATAAAAGAGGACTCGGACTGTTTTCTGACCGTGTCATTCCACATTCGACGGATGCGGCTCTGCAGAGACAAACAACATGTCAAAACACGTCAGAACAACACTGTCAGTAATACAGCTAAAAAGTAAAAAAGTCTGCACATGGAGGATAAGTTCAATGAAATGAAAATCAACCAGACATAAACAGCATTATTTGTACATTTCTCAAGTTCTAGTACTATTAGTATTTTTCCTCAAGCATACACTCACCTACTTTTTTAACACAACGCACGCTGAGATAAGAAGCAAAAAAAGAGACTGTCATCTTTTTAATCTAGTATTTAAACCATGAAACATGTCAGCTGTGGGGATAAGTAACCTCTAATTAAAGATGAGCATTAGTACTGGGATAGGTGAAGTCAATAATAAAGCCATCAGTCAAGCTCTCCGAATCAGTGTCTCGGGTTGCAAAGGCTCAACCCAAGAGGGTTCATCCTGGTTAATTATGACAGAGTCCCATGGGCTGTTGCACAAGCTAAGGGTCCGCATATCCAACCACAGAGCTGACTACTTTCTATCCTATGCCAGAGGGGCTAGGCAGGAGATTTCAGATTAATATGTAACAGGTTTGGTGACGCTGAAAAGAAAATAATGTGCGCAATGTTTTGTGACGAAAAGCTTTAACATTGCTTTGATGTATCATCTTTACACTGCCATAACAGCGATTTCTTGTGAGCCACATGCTAGATATAACATAATAGCAGGGTCCAAGCTAAAAATGACAGGACAGGTTTAAGAGCAAAGCCATGTAATGAAGCAATGCTTTGAAGAATTGTTTTTCTGTGATTGCCTTCAACACCCCAGACAGGTTTCAGCTTAATAAAGTCATTGCCACTGCCATCACCATTAGCTAAATTTGGAGCAACTGTCGCAGCATCTCACCTGATCTCTTCCTGAAATATTCAGACTGTGAGCACGTTTTTATTCATAAAAGCTTAATCATCGCGTCATAAATGACGTGAAAATGCCCACGCAGAGGTGTTATGATCAATACTGCGCTCTCAGGCGGATATGTCGTTTTAGGCACTTCTCTGTGAACCCCGGGTGACACACAGCACCATATACTGACACAGCTGATCTCGTTAACATATTGCACGTCAGATGACATAGATGAGTTGAAAAGGACACTGATATTTCTTCTTGTTATTTTTTTTTTTTTTGGACAGAAACTCGAACCATTCATAGCCAGCGGGTTCCAATGTACTTTGCTGATTACACATTCATTTAGGAGCCTCCGAGTTAGAAAACCGTGGCTGTTTATTGCTGAGTGTTTCCATTCCTGTCTTGCTCATATAAAGTGACTGAGCATGAGGTTAGAGCCATCTTGTCAAAGCACTGTGTATAATTAAACGCTTTGATCTGTAGGCAGAATCCAGCTTGTACCGTGGGTTGCCACTGCATGCTTGACTCTAAGGACTATTTATAATTGAACACTGGAAAGAAAACCACACTCTTTAGAATATAGATATGATGTTCAATTATAGTGTATCATGGCTATTCATCATATACTTCATGTCAATGTGGGAGGAATCCATTAACGGTTTACTTTACAAGAAGACTTACCACTTAAGCACAGAACTCACATGTTTAGACAGAGACAGTCCAATTTGTATTCGTGAGCATGAACAAATTCCTCACGAAGCTCGAGCCAATACTTTAGTCTGTATCGCTGTATCAATGTGCAGCCTGCTCCAGTGAAAACGAATTGCAGACTGACTTTATGTACTTAGAAAATGTTTAGCTCAACAAGCACTACATTTTCCTGCTATCACTTCCAAACAAGGATATATGCTGCACTTCCTCGAAATCTATCATGCATATACCTACACAGTCACCTTTAAAATATTTTCTCATTTGTTCTGTACAGAGGTGCACATCTGTGTAATGTCACAGATTATTATGTAGGAACAAGTCGCCCTCACTTCCAGCAATGCAGACAGATAAAATGCAGTGGTAATCCAAAACCAAATGAGCCTTACTTTGTCCTGGTTTGTGAAAGAAGATACTGCCAAGTGCAGTAAATCAAGAACGTAAAGAAAGAAAAGAAAAGTGTCCCGCCACCTGTGACCCTGTGGAGTAACGTCCTGGAGCACGAGAGGCGGTGCCTTTTCCAGAGCCGATGGAGCTCTCCACACTTTTGCCACTGCAGCAGTGAGTGCGCAGGCATTTTCCATACTCCTTACGCACCTGTATGAAACAAAAGCACAGGTAGCACATACACACTTAAGATGATTAGACCAAATCCAAGGGTAACGATCATACGTGGCACAATTTGCAGATGCTTTTCTGGCATATTTGCTGAAGCACGGAACGCATTTAATAACATGTGCAGGAATCCATACCTTCTTCTGCAGCACACAGTGGAAGATGAAGATGAACATTCCCTGCAGGGAGTTGAAGATGGTGAACAGGTAGGCCATGACCACCGTGCTCTCATTGACATACATCAGGCCAAAAGCCCAGGTCAGGCCCAGCAGACATAGCAAGGCAATGGCCCCGATCACCCATGATCTGGAATATAAACAAACAGCCATCTTAGAAACCATTTGACAAAGCTATGCTCTAAATGTTGTAAAACTGGTTTTGATTTGTACCAATGCAATATTTTGCACATGGAGGTATGGCTGAATTAAAAATCACACATTTAACTGTATGTATTAACTGTGTGTGCTACCACTGAATTATAAAACCCCACTAAAGATATAATTTAGTCCACAGTCAAAAATCAAGTTTTTCCTATGAGAGGGAGAAAAGGCACAAAACAAATGGAGAAGGAAAAGAAATTGATGAGTAATGACAATGGATTTTATCTTCATTTTCTGATTCTGTCCTTGTCATAGCTACCTTTTCCTTTGCTTATTTGCAGTCTTTCAAGCGATGCCTCTGACTATTTGAAAAGCCATAGATAATCATGAAACTGCAGATTCATGCATACGATAGTGGAGATCTATATAAATGGGAGGGTAACAAATATGGCATTTTCATTAGAAGACTATTTACATGAGTACATTACATGCTGGATTCTATTGCCTGAGGCTTGGGATAAGTGTCTTGTAAATTCTTACTCAAGCTGAAAGGTTGAACTGAGATAAATGCCCTCGAGAACGCGAGTCTATTAAGAATGAAGGGCTCTCTCTTCGCGCCAGCGCACTGCGCAGAGAAGTGGCATTTTTTTCTTCACCTGCACCCTTTTGGTATTTTTGGCGACTCCCTGTGCGGCACAGTAGGCGAGACGGAGTTAAGATTAATATCAGATTCTTGCCAGCGTCTGTCACCCAACAACAGCCTGCATGTATGAAAATCTTCCCTTTGAGTTGATTAAATCCTTTTACAGCCATCTGAAGGAGGCAGTTATGTTATCCTTCTGCAGCCTCTAATCTGAGTGGAACACATTGTCAAAGAACAATTACGCACACCAGAATAATCAGGTAACGTTGATTAAGTATTGCACAAACAACACCTGACTGTCTGCAACAATGGCAATCTTCTCTGCTGCTGTGCACATCAGCGGTGGGTTATATCTCGGTATTCTAGCTTCCACGTTTATGCAATCCAAATTAGCAGAGATGATGAGAGGATGTATGCGACAGAGGTCAACCTACAGCTGCTATGAACACCACGATGTGGTAGATCAGAATCATGGCTTGTCATATAACTGTTACTGTATGGCTAAACTTTACAGCAGTGTGACCGTGAATACGCTAAGTGTAAAACCTCCTGCGTAGCGTCTTGCTTACTACTAATTTATTTCATGCAATGTTTTGGTCCAAACCTGACGAAGACCTTCTTTAGATGTTTTCCTTATTTGTCCTATGTGGACAACGACGATGTTATTTACAACTTCTAATGTGGTTATTCTATGGTTTATTGTAATGCCTTGAAATTGTGCATGATTAAAAATGGTGAATGGTGCCAGACATTCAATATGTCCAGAAAGATGAATTTAACTAGAAAAGGAACTTATTCTGCACCTGTGACGCATCGCACGCATTCCACCTGTCATGTTCCAGGTGTGTTCATTTGAACTGGTTTTAAACAGGATGTTATTTGATACTATTAATGATATAAAAGTGGATATTATTATGATCATTTCAACTGTTTGTTACTTTAAGCCATCCTTTTTAATTACTTGAGCTACTCTACAATCTTTCCAAGTAGGCAGAAGTACCTCTGATTGGGAATCACTTATGTGCATATACGGATTGGATGCAGATAGAAGAGAAAAGAGAAAAAAAGACTACCAACTGACAAATGTCAGCTCTGTATGTACATTACAGTACTAATATTTCTATAGAGTGTGCTGTGAAGATACAGTTGCCATTTAAAACTAACTTGGTAGGCTATGTACATCTAAGACAAGAGTGCTGTGTGCACACTAATGTGGCCTTCAACATGACTGAGTACTCCACAATAAATCATGTTAATGATTCAGAGAGGCAGCTAGATGGATTTGGGTGCAGATTTGTTCATATGGAGGAGTAAATGAAAGATGGCATTATGGGAAAGGGGCCCTTCCAATTTCGTCTTACTTGATCTCAGGTTCATAATCCTGATAGCTGAGCAATATGACGAGAACAAAATAACAAAAAGACAAACACAGAGAAACAGGCAGAAATAAATCAAATCACATAACAAAGAGGTGTAATCCAAAATGTGTGGCCATAAATACAATGTACAAATTTAGACATTAAGAGGGAAACAATACACCAAGATGGAAGATGGCTTATTTTGGCAGTGGAGATTAAAGCTGCATTCACAGCATCCACATCCAGACATCTAGGCCAGACATTCATACATTTTGGGAAGGATTTGTTAGTGATTTACAGGTGATAACCACAATTATCTCGGTTCAGAGAAGCATCTAGCTCCCCTCATAAACGTTGGCAGACCTTCGCATTTAAGCGGTTATAAATGGGCCAGGTGTGCAGCGAAATAAATGATTTATGAATTCACCAGGCCAACCATTAAACATAATTTTCCCAGGGCTGTCTTAATGACCTGGTGGGGAAGGTACTTCATCAAGGTGATTGCCCCTGGAATGGACACAGAAACACAAGCAGTGGGCACAAAGAGAACAAAATATTGCCCCCTAACTAGTGGCAGTTCTGTTCGAAGGATGGTGGATGATAGAGACGGAAGAGGTCATAAGAAATGCATCCAAGAGGACAGGATATGAACAGGCTGCGACTCATATCGCACATGGCTTATCTTCTTCTGGAGTTATCAGATAAATATGAGGATGAGTTTGAGAGCTGCAGGAGCCTTGAGGCAAAACTTCTGAGACTGCATAACAGTCACTGAAAAGCATAACAGCTCACTTACAAATGAAGAGGGTGCATTTCAGTTGAGTTTTATCCTGTCTGGACTGTTGCACGCCTGAAAGCTACTAATACTATAACAGTTACAGAACCCCTCAGTTCATATTTCTGGCATCATTAAGTTCAGAATGGTTTATGTAAAGTGTAGTATTTGGCAAGGGAAGTTATTTAAGAATATTTCTAATTAAATGTGTATTTTAAGCACATTTTAGAATTTTGAATATAGCATCTAAGCAATATAAGTACTTTAGCTCAACTGTGCTTGTCACAAAACCATAGATCCATCTGAATGATTGAGCAGTATATAAATATACTATCCATCCCCGAGGGCTGCAGCAGAGCACTTCATCTTTCAGAGCACAGCAAAGTGAGAGAAGCTTTATTGTGCTAATCATTGAGAAGAAACGGCAAAAATGAACAAATTTAAGCAGAGAACTACTTCAGACTGTGGCATCAAATTACCACCAATTTCCTTCAAAATGACTTAATTTGCAGAGGTGCCATTCATTGCAATGTCACAGATCATTTATGTATGAGATTGCAATTGGTCAATTCAACCAGTTTTAAATCTGTATAAAGTCATTTTATAGGCTGTTAGTGGGAGGAAAAGAGGAAGTGCCGTGATCAGCCCGACAGGGTGTTAATTATTCAACCAAAGGTATGCCTAAAATGCTAATCATCTCAAAGTGTTTAAGACATCAATAGCGGAAAGTTTTTGATGTTGGCAGAGACGTTATTTTTATCTTTGACATCATCCTCGTTAGCATATTTCATTTGAAGTTTCTTATCAGCATGGAGAGGCTAAGCTGTGAAAGTCAAAATTCAGACCTTTGTTTAAAGAATGTTCAGTCCGTCGTGTTCTAAATATGCTGCATTCAGAAGCAAGTTTGGTATTTAAAGTCACAATGTTGCAAAAGTCATGCTGTAATCCATGAATCACAGGGCAGTGGCAGCCGCTGTCTCCATTATGGGGTAAGGAGGGGGAAAGCACGTCAAACACAATATCAATTCTACTCCACACCCTCTACTGAGAAATGTTGCATCTTACCAGTGCCATTCTACAATAACACATCCATCATAATAACGGTAGCTAAAATAAAGAGGGGGAAAAAAAAAGAAATGGAAGATGAAAAACAGAAAGATGTTAAAGATAAACACAGCACAAGATAAAAAGGCAGGATCTGAGTGCTAATCAAAAGAAGAAAAGCAGGGAGGGAGAAAGATACACACAGTGAAGAAGAGAAAACATTCATACTAAAACAAGGCAGCGTGATGAAATCTGAACAGAAAATGTGACATCAAACCATAAAGAGGAACCAAATGACAAAGATAAGACACAAAAAGACACACCTCATTAAACTAAGCTAAATTGACTTAATTAACCAGTGGTACTGTAATCATCATCAAACCAGTTCACCTTGATAGCTTGAAGAAAAGCTCAAATGAAAGTAAGGCAATGGATGGATCTGAAAACATCAACTATGATGCCATTTTGTTTGACTCATTTATAACAGAGTAAGGGATACATTGACTTCTACACCAAACTGAACAACACATATCTGGCTTTGATATTGTGCAGTGTTGAGAGAAACGCAAGGATCAAATAAATGCTATTTCAATCCATGTTAAAAGCTGAAACACTAAATGCTTCAGCACTTGCTTATGATGAAACAGAAGCACCAGTGTCCAGCTATGGCAGGATGCGTTTGGCTAAGCTGCATCGTTTAGCCGACAATACTAAAGCCAGTCTTCTGAATGTGCAATCCTGTGTCGAGTAATGGGTCTTGACTTAAGAACTAGGTCAGATGAATGAGGGCTGACAACAGCAGCGCAGCTTCATGCCATTTTCCACTGGTCATCTGAAACATTGCAGACTGTTTCAAAGTCAGTAAGACTCGGGGTCAGGAGGTCAGTTGTTTGGTATATTATGGGAGGCCGGTGTAATAAATCATGTGACAGTGAGAACTCCAGCAGTCAATATTTTGCTGCAGAACAAACTACGCAGTGTATCTTGCGGTACCAAAATAAATAAATGGACTTGGAAAATGTTGACCAAATATACAGTAGCCAAAGCAAATTAGTAATTGTAAACTTTAAGATAACTTAATGTATTACAAAATTAGTTGTATTTTTATGCCAGAAGAAGTTTTTAAAAGTGTACTGCTTACAGTATTTTGGATCAGTGCTTTACTCAATGTACCTGCTGTTCTGGTCCAGTTGGCTAACTTTAACGGCTGTGTCAACACTTCCTTCAATTCTTGCATTGCTGCAGAGTGCATACTACTGATTCACATTTTCTTTGTTACACGCCAGAATCAAATAGGACCAAAACACATAGCCTGTTATTTCACAGAGTCTGATGAAAAACTCTGGTGACACTGAATGGCTTTCACCATGTAGCCACTGCAGGAGGTGTCAAGTGTGGATTACTATATTATCAACATTGCAGGAAAGTGTAGGATCTCATTATCGCTTTGACAAAGCATGGCAGAAGAAGCAGATCAGAAAATAGAGGCTTCTATCGGTTAGATGAACAGTAAAACCAGGATTGGGATGCACCAGCTTTTTTATAAATCATAAAGTTTATGGGTTAAGTCTTTCATACATTCTTAGTAACTGCTAGCAAGTTTCAAACCAGTGATTTACTACATTCGGTTGCACCATTAAAATTTAAGAATGCCTTAGCTGGTAAAGACTTAATTAAAGACGTAATTTAAGATGTGTTCTTTTGGTGAAATGTAATTCATAATCTTTCAAGTTTACATCACTATTAAACAGCCTTTTATCACGTGTCAGGTCAGATGTGTCGACCTTATTCCATATTTATTTTACTTTTCACTCTAAACAGGTCATATATTAGCAAGCCAACGTTAGTTTTGTCAGTTAAATTCAGCTACAGTTACACCTGGCAGTGTACTGTAAATCTTTAGCAAAAACTAATCTCTATGTAAGAAATAGTTTGTGTGGTGCAACCATTTTAATTTAGTAATGCATAAATCTCCACTTAAACACTTAATAAACCTTTAATAAACATGTTTTAACTAGGGCAAGTTTGAACTCATGAACAGCTGATTCAAAAGGTTGCCTCAGTTCACAGGAGGATAATAAAACTTCAAAATATAGCAACTTCTGTGTTTCTCAGAAATGACAAACCCGGTGAAAGCTGAACATCTTTAAATGTCACCCTCCTATTACACGTTATCTGGAGGTGACTGTAATGTGAGTACAGGTCACACTTTGGCCCCGCTCAAAAGCAGCACTTAAAAACCATGGCTTGGCTCTGGAACATCCTGCAGTGAATTTGTGATGGAAAAACACATTGGCACAGCGCAGTCTGAGGTGGCACGGCCAAAGCAGGCTATATCATGCTCGCAGAATTGTTTTTTTTATGCGTGTATCACTGGGCTGAGAGGAGCAGGGCAGACGGGGCCACTGTGCTGAGACACAACCAGTGATGTGATGCCACAAAAAACAGCCAGAACGCCCGGCCATAAAGTAGACTAATGTGTCCAGAGTGGCTTCAAAAAAGCGAGGCAGACAGCGAAAACAGAGCAGAGACCCTTATCCATCATAGCAAACAGGCAGCAAAACAACTTTACACCATCTGTAGAAGGAGTCTGCCCTGATACCAGGTAGCCTGAGCTTACGTCAAAGAAAATGAGCAAAAACGCTGTGTCATTGTACAGGGTAAAGGGACCTTTAAGCAACTTTTAAAACTGTTTTTTTTTCTAGACAGACTTCTGGATGAAACTTTTAGAAATGTGACTGAACCAGTAGTATAATGCACAGACGATGGTACTCTGTGTTTCTAGTCACTGCAGGAGACCATAATACATGTCAAATGTAATGCTTTAGTACTTAAAGCTGCACTAATCAATATGCTATGTACTTTATTGTGTTATCCATCACGGTGAACATCAAGACTGCATTTATTTTTATCAGTGTTACATTACTTTAGTGCAGACTGATTATTTGAACAAGTCTGCAACTGTGATGGATTACACAACTAAATCCAAATTACTAAAAAAAAACAAGCAGCATTAAATTAGCTAAAACATGCAAAACCACTCTTACAGTCCTTTAAGGGTACTTTTAAGAAGATGGCTTGTTTTTAGTGAATGCACACAAACACATTGCTCTTCCAGTACCTTTTGCTAGCTAAAACTTGACTTCAATTACCTTAGCAAAACTGAAATTAATTTCACCTGTATGGTAAATGCATAGCAAGGTATTTAAACTCTTACACGCAAACCTGTAAGCAACAAAGAAAGTTTGCATCTGACTTTTACTTGTCATTATTGTCCCTTAAGCTTTCATATTATCTGAAAGCAGTGAGGCATAAGCAGATAAACAGACTCAAACGCACATAAAACACACGCGGTATGAATATTCATCTGCGGCATGTTGACACCAAGATAACACCAGGTCAGGTCTGTCAGATTGTCTCCTGGGCTTTTCCCGTGTTCTCCAGATAATGATGGAGACGCAACAGAATGCCTGTTTGATTTTAACCCTGCCTGACACAACCTTTCAGCATAATGCGAGGTGCTTACCTTACAGGCATAGACTCCTGGACCATTGGATTGGGTGTTCACAACCTTAAGTGCTTTTAATAAGGTTTCAACATATCAAGGGGGGAGGCAAGACAAAGTAAATTGCTAAGTACAAGTACAAAGTAAATTATTCAACTGGCTTGAATACAGAGTGCCATCAAAAACGTCACTCTTTAACCAGGGGTTCATTGAACTAAAGGAAACAGGAGGAAAAGTCAGCTCAAAATGAGTTGTACCACATACAATTCAGCCGTTAGAGTGCGTTTGGTGGAAGCAAGCACACTCATAGTGAAGGATTCTTTCCATCTGTAGCAAAACGTCACAAAGAGTGCTATTTCCGGATGACTTTAATGGATATCTGTGTGATCTGAGTGCTCTTACTTGATGTTGTCCAGGCAACCAGAGTCTGGTTTCAAGATGGCTGTGTGATGGAACATCTTGTAGAGAGCGATGCCCAGGAAGATCACATTGAGCTGAGAGACGGAGAGATTCACAGAGGAAGAGAGATAGACAGAGAGACAGAGACAGAGAGCGAGAGAGAGAGAGAGAGAGAGAGAGAGAGAGAGAGAGAGAGAGAGAGAGAGAAGAATGAAGCTATGTTTCCTGTTTCAGTTCCATTCATTTTAAATAAGAGCACTTTGTAGCACAAATCTGGAACGCTGCAGCCAGACTTGGTTTCCCACTTTGCCAAACAGAGCGCAAAATCCTATGAAACCTCTATGGTGCTATGACAGGCTAAACAGGGAACGGTGAGACAAGGCAGCGGCATAACTTGTACGAGGGAGCCTTTCCATCTGACTTATTCACACTTGTCTCATCATATTCACACTTAGAGGCAACCGCAGGGAATAACTGCCACTGCACTGGTTTTCTTTTACAGTTTCTACATCTAGAAAAAAAAAATATTTGGCATTGGTTGAATTTTTTGTCAAATGCTTGAAGAACTTTCAGCATTTATAACATGTTTCCTGCTATATCACAATCAACAGCAGCCTTTAAAGGGTGGTATATCATTTTATTAGCACTTTGATGTGCCCTATTTGCCATCAAATAGAACACTTTTCGATTCACCTTCCTGCTCTGCGCATGTGTTCCTGGAGTACTCCGTTTTCTTTACATACCAGATTTTTTATTCAAACAACAGACTCTGAAATAAAACTTCAAAAACAGACACAGAAGTTGAGTCAAGCACATCTCAATGAGTTGAACTTTTGCTCCTATGTTTCCCAGACACATTGTCATGAATCAGAAAAAAACAAAACAAAAGGTCTTGAGTATGACTGCTGGATATAAAAAACAAACTTACATTTAACAGACCCACTCTGCTGTATGTCATTCATTTCTTTTTCTCAGTAAGTCAGTAATCACAAAATAGAAAATGAGTCACTGGCAACAATTAGAAAGCTTTCACTTACTTCACTGCTGTTGACATGTGACATTCAGCTAATATGAAGTGAGTATTCAAAAAAACAAACGTAGCCCTTTTTAACTGCTTGCAATGCATCTTTGCCCAAACACCCACCAAATTCCCAGGGGTAGAATTGGATCTGAGCTCTAGCCTTCTTTCCAACAGATATTCTTGTTTGTAAATCTAAGAGAGAAAGGAGTGAGTCATGAGTAAACGCAGAGATGCATTGTGAATGATTACACCAAACTGGAGCGTGAAAGTGCATTATACATATTTGGATTTAGCATCCAACTGGGCAGTAAGAGCCGTGTTAGGATTCGTTGGTATTCCACATTTTGGGTCTTAGGAATATTATCACTTTTTTTGTTGTTGTTGTTAGGGATATTTATAAGTTGATTTACTGATTCCTGAATATTTATTATGATGGCTGACTGGTGTCTTGGAAAATCAGGGGCACATCTCTTGTGCCACAGCAATATTTACAGCTTGGCATTGGCTTAAATACTTAGATGAACATCAGCCTGACACCAGATTTAAAGCAGCTGGATCAATAAAAGAGCTGTTTGTTTTTTTTAAGAAAAGAAAGTCTGTCCTAGTTGGGAAAGACACAGAAAGTGTGTGTGTGTGTGTGTGTGTGTGTCCTCCTTGCACAACGCTTGTGTAGCTGAGCTGTCTGTGTGCCTGCGAGGAGGAGATGGAAAAAGGTAGTGAAGTACGAGTTGGAACAGGAACAAAATCAATCATAATCGCAGTGCGGATTACTCCAACACTGCATACTGAGCAGAGTTCACTCTGTCTCTCTGTCCCCCACCCCCCTCCATCCCCCAAAATTGTCTCAGCCAGTGAGTGCAGCGGGGGTGACAAACTGCAATATATTCTCTACACCCCTCATTCGTTTTTCTGGACGGCTCCGTGCCCGGCGGTGGCATATATGCTCAACAGGGCAGAGAAAAGAGGGAGGATAGGAGCTAGAAAAAGGGATCTCGGTGGACCATTTAAGCGACGACCCGCAGGCTAAGTAGGGTTAATGAGCAGGAGGGGGGAGGGGGGGGTTACACTTACCATAATTATCAAGGTTGCTGGTCCTATGAAACTCCAAATGAAGTACGTGTCCAGGCGAAGCCAGCAACTGTAATGACAGAGATAGAGTGAGAGGAGAAAGGGGATATGAAGTCAGAGAGAGGGATGGTGAATATGAGTAGAGAAAGTGAGGAGGGAGGGGAAGAGGGAGAAAGATTTGAGGTTATAGCTTTATACTCCTGCTCAGAGGATATACATCAAGTAGGGGGACTGGAGTGACACAGAGGAATAGGCACTTCAAAACATAGATCGCCGCAAGGGGCTGGAAGAATTATGACCATCAGTAAGAATTTGCAGGAAAGGGGGCTTTCAGTGTCAATGACAGCAATAATGATGGGCTTTCATAGCCAAAACAGGTGTACTATCAAAGTTAAAAACTAAAAACAGGGATGGGATGTGGCTAAAAAAGGAAGTACCCTAAAGGCTGGGAGTGACCAGGCTTTAGTTCGATTCTGTTTCAATTTCTCGGGTTAAGGTAGCAAATTACCATTATGATAATTTATGGATGATTCAATTAGTTCTCAACTGAATCCTAACTGCATCACTCCAAAGGAAGTGGATTGACCTCGACCCTGACAGACATGACCACACACAGTCCTTAAGCACTCAAAGTGTCTCACACGTTCATGTTAACTGGGATGACTCTGTAGGACTGCTATAATTACGTCAAAATTAAATAACGCGCTCTCCTGACCTCACACTTCATATCAAAACATTACAGATAGTCAGTTCTTCTCTGAGCAAAACTAAATACAGACCAGAAGCAACAGGGCCGGTGGAAGGTGACAGTACTCCTTTGAAATGGCGAGAAAAAAAAAAAAACCTTGATTCATGACCTGTGGTTGAATTATTAATCTTTTAATCTCCGCTGCTCCCGCAGATAGACGCCTCCATTTTTGGCCACTGGAAAATTACAGTTCATACAGCCGCGTTGTCATTCAGGCTGACAGAGAGGGAAAATGGAAGCGGCAGAGAATAAGCTGTAACTCAACAGCATTTTAAGGCAAATTGAAGTGTGTGGGGCACTTTAGAGGAACATACCACTGGGCTTTAGTAAGTGACTGTGGTAAAAAGTTTGTACTATGTATGTCTCAAAAATATGGCACACTGCTTTAAAATGTAGGTGTTTTTTTCCCATAAAACCTTTTCTGATACAATGCAGAAACATATATGATAACAAAACAAAGCAAGATACAATGACCCATGATGAATACTATTTTGGTCCCATTCTCTTGCAGGAAAAATGAAACAAGGCATCTCCAATATAGCCTACAAATTGAAAATTCAGACAAAAAACCTCAACTGAACAAGTTTGTACATGTTTCACTTTTTGTCACCAAAGAACTCGCAGACAAACAAGAGATAAATACTGTATAAGACGTGACAGGACAAAAATTGACTGGTCCTTTGTTGTTACCGGGACTTGATACGTCTCCCTCGCTGATATCAATGGATGAGAGGAGGCACAGAAAATCACGCAGCCTATGGATGCAAAAAGAAGTGAACAAGCGCAAACAAAAGATGCCCAACATGCACAGAACTCTGGCAGCGCATCAAAGCACAGGCTCCGAACGTCGCTGTATTGTTTGTTTTCGCCTTCTTCTTCTTCAGATCATAGAAAGATTTAAAGACGTGGTGGGCGGTGGGAGCTGCCGGCTTCCATTTTTTTCTGCCTCCTCTACCTCCCCTTCTCTACTTGTGTCACAGTTGTGTTTGGCGTTTGGAGCACATCTACTTTTATCTCCCCTCCTGCTATGCTACTTTGTGCACTATTCTTTTAGTAACCAAGCAATAAAAAAAAAAACGCAAACGTGTGCCAGTCAAAACACAAGCCATGCTCTTGCCAACAGCTTGTGCTGAGTATTCTGGCATTTGTTCCACCAATCTGCAGGGATCGGACACAGGCTGTCCTTTGCGCCAAGGTAGCTTAATCTGTAGAGGCGGCTTCTTGCAACAGAGACAGTCATTTCAAATGCCTGAGATTGAGCTGATGACCAAGTGAGTAAGTGAAGCAATGTGAAACATTTGAGCCAAGGTGCTCTCTAGCTGCTTTCTTCAAGTATGATCTTTAACACTTGTGCATGGTGTCTGGTGACATTGATTTAAGGTACCCTGTGAAGTTTTTGACCTGTAGTGTTGGCTATGAAGCAATGTTTTAATGAGCAGCCCCTTGGTGTCTTGCGGGGGGGGATGGTAGCGAGACTGTCAAGAAGCTGCTATGATGTGGCATGCAAGGGTCATGTGACCGATGGAGACAGTGTCAGTAGGTTACTTTTTGGTAGCTTTGCCAGCCAACGCAACTGCCCTTGAGAAAACTATGGTAGGCCTATAGCTTGTTTTCATTTTTGTAAGTAATCAAGGCAAAAATAAAAAAAAAAGATGAATATGGGACTATAAATATAGACTTGTAGCACGCTAACCCCCTTCCAAAATAACACATTATGTAAGGATCCCTTCAATTTAAGTTACTTTCCAATTTCTGTATTACAGTTTTATTATCTACAAAAAATGTCTCTTCTTCTTTAATGTGTCGCCAAGCAAAAGACTTCCACCAACTCTGTTCAGAAAATCTGACTGGAGATCAGATAAGGGCGAAGATAATTTAAAGGCTCAGCTCAACACCACTGCAGTACAAAGACAACAAATGTTATTTTTAGTAATCAATTCCAACGCCTTCATTTAAAAACAATTACAGCTTCATAGTCAAACCAACAACTAGTGTACTCATAAGAGAACAACAGCAAACACAGCCAATAGTGGTCAACCGTGCAGTAAACAAGATAGCAGATTAGCTTGCTAGCTGTAGTGCTAGCTCGGCTACCTCTGCCTGTCACGTGACTCTTGCCTTGCAGTTCCCTTGACAGTATCCTGATAATGTCAAAATAGAAATGAACAAAACAGGTTTCAATATATTCCCCCCCCCAAATCGGCCTTACCATTGTTTTATAATAAAATACATTCAGCATGTTTGTTAGGCCCCAATAATCAATGGTTTTGGCGAGAGACACCGCATGTAAACATAATTGTATTTATTTACAGACTGGAGTACTGAAACAGCAACTAGATAACTGAAACAAAAAGGTAATTCCATCTCCTGAGTTTACAGGTGGTTTGATGTATTACTTTCATTAAACTGGAGAAATTGCACAGGACCACAACCTTGATTTTGCTTGATAGAGTAAAAGTCCCTTGCTCAAGGGCACAATTAGAGTAATCACTGAGAATAATTGAATGGAAATCCTACTTTACTTTCCTGGGATCAGAGATTCCTATTTGATCTCAGACTCCGAACAGGTGACTTCATAAGTTTGCTGACCTTCAGGCTGCTGCAGCCTTTTTAATGTGCTCAGTTATTATGAGTCGCAGGGACAAGGCTTCAGCCATCTAATAAACCTGGGTCACTTTTGACAGCAACTTGTTGGATATTTCTGCTCAAAGCAAAACCACCCATGATAATGCTGCTATGGTCCTCAAAATCAATTTGCGGCGGGACTATGTGCCCTCCCCCACCCACCTTCTGCTATTCGCCACATGTCACGTCTTGTCCCTTCCCTCATCCTTCAATGGCTGCGTATAATTGTTGTACCGGTGGCAGGCTTTAATTATTCACATGATGCCAGGGCTCAGGCGGTGGCAGCTATCACCTCATCCATCACCAAGAACTATGGCTCCGCCAATCTACAAATGCACTGTCTACCAGTTGCGTTATGTGTGTGTGTGCGCGCGCGTGTGTGTGTGCTATATATGATAAACATCTCTGAAGCAAACTGCTGATGCTGGTCTTCATTATTTTCAGATGGGTTTGAGATTAACAGAGAGGAATGAAGGGCAATCCTGTGCTTGGCATTACACTGCTTTATAGACCACTTTGTATTTCAGAGGAAAGGGCTGAGAAATTATATTTTATGTAGCTTCTGTAGGAAATACAAAAAGGCAGTCTCTGTCGCCCCCCATCTTTTTGTTAATCTCCTGTCTCTTTCTCTTTTTTTCACTCTCCATCTCCCTGTCCATACTCACTCTCCCTCCTCCTCCATTCCTCTAAATCCCTCCATCCCCGTGCTGTATTTTGTGCACCCTAAAATGCTGCAGACATTAACCACAATAGCCTGACATTCAACATTCATCCGGTAATACCATCTCCTGAAGTTAGCATTTTTCACTGTCAAAACAATGTCAATTCAGCAGTGGGGAAATGTACGCAGCTTGAGTAACCGTTCTGCTTCATTAAAAGTTGATGATGAGCAATAGCTATTGGAGCGTCATCTGCAAGATTGTTAAAGCCCTTCAAACAAACACAAACAGTTGTTAGCAGGGTTTCTGTGGCTGTAGATGCACACAGAATGGTGGGATTAAGCAAGGAAAGCCTATTGTTCTTTTTGGCCTTCTGGTTTCACCACTTAACCCCACCAGATCAGGGTGTAGACTCAATCCCCAGATTCTACATTGTTTTCTAAAACTGTGGAAGTATTACATATATTAACAATGCGTTGCTTTCTTTGGTATCCAAACATACTTGACAAATTGAACTGTTCATTTCCACATGTTGCTCAAGTGTCCTTGAGCGAGTCACTGACCCCCAAATTGCTTCCAATGAATGTGTATGGGAAAAAACAAAAGCACCTAAATGCTTTGTAATGTTATATGTAAACAGGTAGAATATTGGGCGATTGCATGGCAACAAAAGTCTACGTAAACCTATGCTAACTCTCTTCTAAAATTCTTCTCACTGGTGAAAATGAGCAATCAGTGTATACTTTCAGAGTTCCTTCAGTTTGTTGTTCATACCTAAATATCTGATTGGGCAACATTTCCCCTAGAACATTTAAAGAGTACTCAATCATTTTGTATTGGATGCTACACTTGCCAAAATGCAATTTCATAGCATCTTTCGACAGACTCAAGCTCATCCAGAGCAAAAGAAGACATTGACAACTGTTTTCACAGGTTGAGCAGCACTCTTTAAGACTAGTAAATGGATCTTGGTGTAAATTCAGATCCCTGAAAAGACAAATGCAATTTTCTAGGAAGCTGTCTATGTACTCTTCGGTAAATCATGGGTTTGAATTCTACTCACGCAAAAATGATCAAATCAATTACTTTGTACAATGGACTGTCTCAAAAAGGTACCTTCATATGATCTTCTGAGTATTACCATGCAGAAATGAAAGCCAATTTTTCTGCAGCATTCAGACAGATTGTGAAGCTGAATGTGCTCACAAGCTAGCTCTCCACGTGTACTCACATTCGGTCTGTTCCATAACTGCGGTAGTCCACTGCAGCAGAAACGGCCACTATTAGTGCGGGAACTCCGTAGCCCACCAGGTAGAAGTAGCGTCGGCGCGAGTGCTCGCTCTCGAACACCTCCACCAGCATGATATAGAGCTGCACGCCCTCCAGGAACATCCACGTGAACGCTGCCAGGAAGAAGAAGTGGAGCAGGGCGGCAAAGACAGCACAGGCAATCTGGGAAGGGTTTATATGGTGGCAGACACAAAAAAAATGAGAGAGATAAAGAGTAAGGAAAAAAAGAAGGGAGAAAACATATTTTAATCAAACCACTTTTGGGTATTTAGCTGATTTCCTGAAGGATTAAATGTCTTGCTAAAGGGCATAATATGACTGGCTAAGTGTGTCATCCAAGTGACTATAACCGAGCAGCATTTTCTGACCTATGCATGTTTGTGTCTTCCCATCAATTAGCATTGCTAAGCTTTGTCTGGCTGAAGTGATTGGATGTTTGCCTGTAGCGACTGGCAGAAGAATGCTGCAGCGACTGAGCCCATGTGGTCTTGTTTGCTGTAGCTGGCATGGAGGAAAGAGAGATATGAAGAAGTGAAGTCAACAGTCCAAGAGCCATTTGGAGCCCATTGCATTTTATACCACGGCCAGGTGCGAACACATAATGTAGTTACACACTTCCTGAGCTGATAGAGATACGTACAGACGAGACTAGAATACAGCACACTGTCGTTTGCATGTATGCACGCGCCCATACACATTCTAACATTAATAAGATACCCTACTTACATGGATTGATCTAATTATTAGCTCAGTTGAACATAACTAGCATATTTTGTCACTGAAATGGATTCAATTAAATAACTAAAAGGTTGAGTGGACATTAATTGCAGTCCAGGAGAGGGATCTTAGAGCCGGGCTGTGAATCACACCCATAAAATGTTATGGAAGGGAAAGGTGTAGGCCAAAGCATTATCTTTAACTTCACAGGGAAGTAGCTTTTGTGGATAAACTATGGCCTGTGAGTTTTGGTTCTGATAGTTATGGTGATATTTGAAAAGTAAAAAATAGATGTTTTTTTAATAGCATGGGACTGGAAGGTAAGGGCATATCAGTTCTTTCATCATAATACACCCACACTCATAAACACAGTTGTGAACTATAGGTATGCGTAGGATAATATGATATAAACATCCATCCATCCATCCATTATCTATATAGGCTTATCCTTTAGGGTCGCGGGGATGATAAAAACAATGACAACAAATAAATAACTACAATTCATAAAAAGACTAATAACAATAAGATATATTCCAGTGTCTGACCCCATTATAAATGTAGACATAGAGATCATTTCATACTGTTCTCAGACTTTTGTTTCCCTAGGAGAGCAAAGCTAACTGTGTACTCTGTCTCATTAGCAAGCAAAAATGGCACGATTGCGAGAAGCTGTAGGTGGAATAAAGCCCTCCGCCATCCTGAATACATGTAATGACTCCACATTTGTCTACAGTATGAGTGTTGAACACACACACACTTGAAGATGACTGTGCAGTGACAGCATGCCTCCGCCTGCTACCACAGCTGAGCTCTTACAGGAAAGTAATGCCATCCAAAGTACATTTATTATACTAGGAGAAGGTTTAGTTTATTGAAGAGCTTAATCCAGATTAATCTGTTTATAGGAGGTCATTGGGGGAGGGGGGACAGATGGATGAATTCATGTCAGTGAGTATGTACATTATAAAAGTGATCCTGATATGAGGATGTGGCAGTGAGTTGGCAGGTATGCATGTTTGTGTGTGTGTTGTGAGAGTGATCCTAAGTATGTTTGCTTTTGTGCATCTAAGAGAAGGAGCATTTGTTGAATGAAGAGCACCCAATTCTTTTCTTGGAGCATTTCGTCTCAGTGAGCCAGGTAGAATAAAAAACAAAAAAGTCCAGGGCCACGGGCACTCACTGGGAAGCACCACTCACAGCACAGTAGTACACCAAAGGTAAACGTTTCTCCAAAAGTGTCCGACTCTTAAATCTAGAGAGAAGATAGTGATGGTGGTAATACCGAGTTTTCAAGGAGCCCTTCTAGCAGCCCCAAGGGTATTTGCAAAAAGATTTTTTTTAACAAATTGTGCGAGTTGTTTTGTGCAAGGTGCACATTTTCTTTTTACATCTAGACAAATGCACACCTTGATGGCTTATATAGTAAAAAGACTGGCTTCCAGTTGTTCAAAATGCTGCTACTGGAGTGTTTATACGAATTAAAAACAAACCTATCAGATGCATATTGACCAATTTTTTGTACTTTTAACTTACATTGTTGGCACTTTCAATCATATCAGCTTACCTAATGAAATTGGTTTCAGTTCAACATTTGAGTTCAACTAATTCTGACCCTCATTGTTTTTATTCTGCACTCAGAGGACCAGTTCGACATTTTGGGAAATACTTTTTATTTGCTTTCTTGCCAAGTGTTACATAAGAAGCTTGATTGCACTGTCAAGTCTGTACAGTAAATACTGTATGCAGCTGGTCCTAACAGCCAGTTAGCTTAGCATAAAGACTGGAAACAACCTTTACAGTAGCATAACTGTATCCACCAGCAGCAGTCTTACCGGCTGGTCGCCCCGATTGATCCCCACCAGGAACAGGGACTCTGCGATGAACAGGCTGATGCAGAGGTTCTTATGGATGGTGTTGCGATCACTCTGGAGGCCGCGGAAGAAGCAGAAGGTGAAGAGGCTGATGAGCAGGCAGACCAGCGACAGCAGGATGCCAACCCAAGTGATGACATCAAGAAGCATGTCGTGAACAGGGTCTGTGCTCTGTCAGAGAGGTGATGGGAGAAAGTGGTCAACAACGTCCAGTCCATTGTTGGTTGACATCATGCCAGAAAAGACAAGTCTTACAAATCAATATTTGTCTTAATATTGTTCCCAGAATCACATTTTGGCATTTGAAAAGACTGTAAGGAAAATATAATGTATGTAGGTCGTGTACAGAAATTAATTTTCAAAGGAAAAAACTAAACCATCAATGTTAAAAATGAAAAAAATGACCATAAAATTAAATCACCATTCTATCCCATCAACAACACTAAAGCCTTTATTTTATTTTATTTTGGTGGTGTTGGTGGTGGCGGTGGGTGGGGGTAAAGTGCATTCACTCAACCCTCCAATAAACCACTACACACCGAGCCACAGGTGGCAGATATGAATCATGAATTAGTCAGTGAGAATCAGTCTAAAATGCCCCCCCATTGTTTCATTTTGGTGAGCCAACAAAGTGGAACAAAAAGTGAGCAGTCCAAAGAGGACACAGGTGTCTAAGACCAACACAACAGGAACACAATCAAACCACAACATGGTCAATAACTTTCACTGTTGCTTTTAGATAATTTTCTCTTGTCAAATAGTAATTTGCCACCACAGCTAGTTTTGGGCACTAAAAATCCTTTTGCCGACAATAAATTCGTGGCTTTACGGGAGAGATAAGCATCAACAGCGATTCCACCACAGCCATGAAAGAGAATTTACATCAGTCCATAAAAGCCAAGTACACATAGGGGTACTTGGACAGAAGCGGGAAAAGGCAACACACTCTAAAACAGCAGAATCTGCAGAATGACTGACTTCTGTGGCCTTAAACACATTAAGACAAACACATTAGACACATTACATCCTGCCAAGAACCTGCCAAGGGTAAAAATTGGGGCCTGTTAGAATTGGAGCTTAATTAGGAATGTGTAATAGGTGACATCTTGTCAATAAGTTCTGTGTGAAATTTTGAAGGTCCTGTGCCTTTCTTGCTTGATCAGCAAACTTCATGGAAATCCTCTAAAACAGTGGTTTCCAACAAGGGGGTACATGGAAATATAGAGGAGTAGCTCAGCTAATGCGACAAAACAGAGATGACAATTTTATTAGAAAAATATATATCCACATATTAAGCCAGCTGTAATACTTGACCGCCACATGACTGAGCGTGCATGAAAACTAGTTAGCTTGCGAGCAGAGAAGTTGAAACTGTTAGCTACAAGTAATGCTTAAATAGTTGAAATAGCTAAACGTAATGGTTAAATGGTTGAAATAGTTTAAAGTAATGGACTCCACGTGGTAGTAGTAGTACAAATGCAAACATTGACAGTTCAGTTGTATAAATATTGCAATATCCACTTTTATCATTAATAGTTAAATAATATCCAGTAATATCAATTCAAATGAACACATTTAGAACATGGCAGATGGTGTCGATGAGTTCATCTGACAAAAAAGGTTGGAAACCACTGCTCTAAAAGATTGTACAAGCATGTCAGCGAAGCAGATGCGCAGATTCCCTGTACCATTCACATCTGGAATTAGGATACTGTCATCTGATCATTTTCTATCATGCTACCAGTGGTGAAGCAAAGACTTGCCAAGACAGATGCCAAAACATGACACAGGCATTATATAATATTCCCCTATATGTAAGACATGGAGATAGGCATCAAAGAGTGACATCCTGATTTATTAACTAAACATAATTACTGCATCAAAACATTTTGGTCAGCTTCTGAGGCTTCTTAATTTCCCAAAGGGATAGTCCTCTTTTTCAGCCTGCTGGGCATTGATTTAAAAAAAGGGAGGAAAAATGTTAAAGTGGTGGTGGTGGTGGTGGTGGGGGTGTGTGTGTGTGTGTGTGTGTGTAATTTTAAAGAAATCTGCCAACCTTCTCTCAACTGACTGTCATTACGGCTGGGACTCAAGGACTACCTGGGTGGAACTTTTGAGTTTTGACATGACGACTACGTCTGAATGCTAATGACGATCAAACAGGCATTATTTTAACACAGAAGAAGAACGTTACAGATACTTAAAGGCAGACAGTTAATTAGCATTGACAGGCAGTTAAAAAACAGCACATGTGAAAGCTCAGCTAAACTCTCTTTAACTGTGTACACATCAAGCACCGACACTGTATATTAACTACCAGACTTACAGTTTGGCTGTTTGATATCAAAGGCTGCCCGCAGCAAATAATGTATGACTCGGAGCTATAGCATAGGACAAACCCACGAAAATATTTGCTTACGTTGAGAAATAACGCCGCAAAAGCATACTATATGTCTAATATGTCTCTCAAACAATCACCTCTTTAAATCATATTTCGACCACAGTCAGCAGTATTTTCCGCGGGGGCAGTGGATCGACATCCACGGGTGGTTTTTCTTTCATTCTTTTTTCTCTTCCTCCCCCCCAGTCACGTTACAGTGAGGAAACTTGGGGGATGAAGTATCGCACAAAAGCCTTGTTTAGTGGCAGCTCAGCTAACGCTAGCAGAGAGGGGAACAGATGCTGATCATTAAGGGGCTCTGGTACAATAACAGCCGCAGTGCTCCTTGAGTCTGGGGAGAGCGCTCTTTTGATTTTCCTGCCTGATGAGCCGTTGTGTATATACGTTGGAGGGGTGGGGTGGAGGGGCTAGCAAGATGTTATATAGAGCAGACGCCTGTGTGTGTATGTGTGTCAGTCTGTGTGAAAGTAAGGCTGATTTCAGCCCCCTTACTTTAGAGGGTTGCCTACGCAGTGGGTGGCAACAGATGCCGATGTTTGTGCTTGCATGCTCTGTAGGTGCGTGGTGCACGTGACACATAAGTCTGTTTGCAGTCCGCTGCATTACAGAGGTATTGATGCGGCGGGTGGTACTAGCTGCGGCGCATTGTGAGGGGACCCTAAGGTCTCCTGGGCTAGCGAGCTGTGCAGTGGCTGCAGGCTCTATCCATCACAATCTCACCTTCAATTGGAGAGGGGCCGGGTCAGAAAAAGAAAAGAGAAGGCAACAGAGAAAGAGAGAAAATGAGACAAAGCTATAGAAACACAGAGAGAAGGGCACAGAGTGTATCTACACCTGGGTGATGGATTTACTGTGGAATGATTTCTTTGTTCTGGGAGGTGGATGATGGCTGAGACGTCGCCAGCCACAATGTCTCTGCTGAAAAAGTTTCCTTTTACTGGGGGCTCTGCCCAGGCAGGATGGCAAATGATGTGATCTGCAGAGCCTCTGCACCTAACCTCACACCAACAAGCCTCCATGATGGGTAGGGGTCTCTAATGTGGGCAGATGTAATTTGCTCTGAAATTCACTCGCTGTGTTGCGAGGGCGGCCAAGTCATACAGCATCCATGTTACTTAGCGGGGCGAGGCGAGGCACATTTGTGCACATTCGATTTGTCTTCCAATCTTTCTCTCCTACATTTTTCTCTTATTTTTTAAACACACATATTTTTCATTCCAGACGGATGCCTGAGGAGATTGGCTTTGCCCCCGATCTGCTCGCACGTAGCACAAAATAAGGTTTCAGGGCACTCGAGCAGTCTGACAAGGAGGAGCAGACGAGCCTTTTGCATCACGTGCTGGTCTTTCCAGCCAAGCCATCTGAACCTGACATCTCATCAAACGCACTTAATTACCATAGCATCCCGTGTCTTAGGCCAAAATCTCCTGAACCAGTTCTCCGAAATGCGTAAGAGGGTGAAGTGGTGAAGAGAACCGAGCGTCAATCCTTTATACCTCAAAGAGCATAGGGCCATACAGCCAATCCAATTAAAATGCATAAATCTCCCTATATGCTTCCAGAGCTGGGCTTTGACTCATGAAATACGGTCAGGCAGGGCAGACAGTTGCGCTAAGGGGTAGTGGCCCACTGCAGGGAGTCATGTGACAGGTTCACCTACAGTATGACCAAGGATTTATGATCTGCACAGGGATGAGGAACAGTTGCAGGGAGGGCATATGAATCAGGGGTACTGGAAAATTTGTCACGTTTAAAAGGGCCGGGAGAGAGATTCCAGCTTGCGCGGTGGGAGTTGACATTCAGCACATGCACCTAATGTCACACTGTGTTCTAAGCTACAATAACTATGATATTATGTCCAAGCAAGACATTTGGTTGCTATGGCAGTTAACGTGGTCTCCATCTTCTCTGTCTGTAAACATATAAATAGATTTATTTTGAACCACCTCCCTGGCTGCGTGTACACTACCATGCCTATGTGTAACATCATAAAATACACAACTAACCTTGACTGTCCTTTCTCATCATAGTAACTGTCTGATGGTGCCAGAGCGGAGATTCTATAAGGACAGTGATGAATGTTACCCAAATATCACCCTTTCCATCATCCAGTGGGATGTGCCATTGATTTATACTTACTGGTCTGTTGGGAATAGTGCCACTTACCAGTAGCTCAATGCCTCCCTGGGGCCTCTCCTAGCACACACATCTACTACGTAAATAATGGCCTGTAGGTGGAACCAGAGCAGGTCTATATTTATTGAGCTGGGGCTTGTGCTTTAGCCCATATTTAAAAGATTTTTTTAAATCTCAATGCCCACCAGCTATCTTCAGAAATGGTCAACTTAAATTCAAAGCAAAGGGTTCAATAAAGAGCCTCAGGAGCTTGAATGGGCACGAGCCATTAGGGAATCTTGAAAAATATGTTTTAAAGCAGACCCTGATGAAATAGTGGCTATCTATTGTGTGTTTTTGTGACCGTCATTGAGCTCCTGCATTTGCTGAAGCATAGTCAAGTGACCCAGAAAGGTTTATGCAACAAAGAGGATAATCTGTACACCAAAACAAGCTGACACCACCACTACTATCAAATGTTATGGAGGTCATTTGATTTAATTTGGAAATGTTCATGTGGTGTCCAAGTTCAACAGCACCATCGGAGGAGCCAAATCTTGCCTTTCAATATCGAGTCGAGTGGAATTAATTTATTCCCAATACATTTTAAGCATCTTCATTTGCAGTAAAAGTCTCAAGGCTCACTAACAGGACATCTCGAGGTTCGAATCATCAGCGCTCTTAGCAAAGTCACATTAAAGTACACCCACTCTCACATCTTTTGCTCCAAACCCCTGTTTGCAATCATTCTGAAAAGATACAAAAGAGACATATAATCTCTCACACGCAGCTGCCGTCTGTGAATAGAGTTTTAATTTGTTTATGCGGCCAACGGCGCTTCTCAGCTCGGATCCCGGGATCAGTAAAAGGCATCAGCTCTCTGGCTAGATAGCGCAAAATTAGCAAACAAATGGCTCGAGTGGCGACCTAGGCAGCAGTGACAGCACTTGACGCCCTTGTGATCGTCTAAGTGGCAGTTACCTGATCCCCTGCATCTGCCAGATATCGTGTGAGTGGGTGTACTCCTGAAAAGTGAGAGGATTGGTTTAGATTTTTGACATTAATGAGTTCTTGTGGGTCTGCAACTTGAAAAAGAGTTCACATTTGGTAATTTGGTTAAGGACATTACATTAGAGACCACCAAGGCTCTAAACATCTTTGGGTACTCGCTCGCAAATTTTCAACAATGTTCAAAGAGCTACAATATGTGAATTAGAAATTATTTTGAGGAACTAATTGACTTCAAACATAATTAATCCCAATGAGACACAGTATGGAGTTTCTCCACTGCTGAGTGTATCTAATAATCTCATACACAGTACATTCTAGTTCAAGTGTTTCTTATGAATAAGAATGTGCGGGCAAAATTTTCACCCTGCCCACACTCACAATCAATGTCATGTTGAGCATGATTACAAGGCAAAGTGTATTAGTGCGCATATATTAGTTTTATAATAAATGTTTGGTCTCAGAAGAGGGAAAGTTTAGTTCGTTAAACCTTGGAAATCATAAAGTTTATGGTAGGTAACTGAACTAAAGACTGTACAACTTGTCGGTATGATTATATAAATCAAATGTATAATGATTGTTCCTGACGACAACGCATCACATCTCACTTGGAGAAAATCAATGACTACAAATCAACTGTCCCAGACAGAATTGGCTTCTTTTTCCACTAGATGTGAGCTGAAATATAAAAACACATTTGAATTCTGCTCGTCAAAACTATTCAATTTAAATGTCTGAGACCATGCTGCAACTTCAAAATCGCGGTCAAGGGCAAAATGACAGTGTTCATAATGTCACATGCACAAAGAGGAACATTTTGCAGTTTCTAATTTGCGTGAAGTATGGGGCGCTTTGAATGCAATCATAAAAAATGTAACACTACAAGCCCGGTACAGACAACAGCTTATTAAGCTCAACATAAAGATCTCTGAATATAACACTATCATTACTCCCAACTAGCATGCACATGATCCATTGGCCAAAAAAACAAAGTTGAAAGATGATGATGATATTGTGGCGAGTCTCTGCTGTAATTACAGCTTGCCTATCTTTTTTTCTTTCCCGAGATGCGACTGAGAAATAAACAAGGTTAGAATATAATCTGTTGCTCTGAGGGTAATGAGTAATAACAATGCAGAGATCAGCAGTGGTATGTTCTGTTGCTATGGATACAAAAACAGTCTCTTCAATTTATGAAATTTCTTTCTCTGCCTCTCTCTCTTGCACACACTCCCACTTTCTCTCCATTCACTGTGTTCTCAGATACAACACGGTGACAGTTTGTCAAACAAAATGCCTCTATATCTCCCATTCAGTGGCACCTTCCAACAAGCTGCCTTTTATAAACATCCAAGTGGAAAAGATAAAGAATGAGGGAAGATGAAAAAAACGCTATCACTCAGAACTGGGGGTGTAACTACTGTCCACTTTCCTCCGGTGAATGCAGTGACACAAGCAAGCCAGGCTTTCCAAAATGTTAGGGATTGGCTTGACTGAAAGCGCTCCTTTTACTGCTTCCTTTTTTTTTTTCCCCTCTCCTTTTTCTGCTTTGCTTTCATTGCGTGAAGGCTCCCATTCTTCACGGCTCCCTCTCTATTCCAGACTCGGCTCCAGCCCTGCAGAGAGCTTAGTGGGTCCAAAAGTCATGCTGTTGAGTGACAAACAGTGGCTTTCTCTAGCTAGAAGTCAACCACACCATCCCCAGACAACCTCCTAGAGTCGTGCGTGTAGGGTAAAAAAAAAAAAAAAATCGTACTGAAGCTGCTGTATGATTGTGTGCATGAATGTTTCTGTAATTGGGTTTGTGCATTGTGTCTGTGTATAAAAAAAAACAGGAGATAGAGTCGGACTGGGGAATAGAGGGAGGTGAAGGAAGGTCTAGTGGTTTCATGGACAAGGGCCAACTGGGACGAGAGAGAGTGTTTTTTTCCCCAACTGACTCAGAAAAGAGGCTCTGGAGAGACAGATGCCATACTAGATACCAAAAGCTACTCTGCTATGTCAGCAGCGAGCTTCTCAAACTTCCTGTGACAGAAATAATTAAGCCGTCTGTCAGCATCAGAACTACGACACAACTTCTTCTCTGACCGGCAACTCTCCTACCTTTTCTTGCTCGATTTTTCCATTTCCAACAATGTCTTTAGCTCTCCCTTTCTATTTTTTTTCTGCTATTTTAGTGCTGCCCACAGCAATCACTCCACACAAATCTCACAGCCAAACTGCAGTTTCTTTACTTCTTAACAGGTTTTTTGTACAACAACTTCCATTAGCAGCTCCCAATTAACTGCTCTCCAGCACCCCACATCACACTTGCTGTACTCATTTCACTTTGGTGTTTGGTGTGTGCACTGAAGGACACAATGTACATTCTTGTTTCCTCTTTTCTGTCTTTACATAAATAAATAAACACATTCATGCATACATAAAAGCAGCAGATGGAAATGGCTCAGACTCAAAAAAGAAGACCTAAATTTTAGGTTTAGGGTTCAATAGCATGAACCCAAATCTGAATCATTCAACCCCATAATAAACATATTTAGGTTTGGCTCTAAACAATTTTAAGTAACAAAAGCATAAAGTGAGACCAGGTAAGATACTGATATGGGTTTGGTTAGATTTAGAGAAATCTGGTTATTTTACTAACTTGGAATCAGATGCAAAATGGAACCCCCAAACTATGCCTTGCCCTCTATGGCACCACAAAGCAATGAATAACTTTTGCATGTCGCCAGACAAAGAGGGGTAGTAAAAGGACAGGTAAAGACACATTTCTATAGTACCTATCAACAAATGCCTGTTCTGATATCATATACGGCAAGGGCAAAACAAATAATTTATATAAACCAATGTATAAAATGTGTTTCAAACATGCATTGTATGTTGCGTACACAAAAACACACCACACACTGGAGCCAGTCATAAATTTGGGCCACTTCACATACTGGAGGTTTAAGATGGCTGCAATCAAACCACACTTCACACAGACAGGGTCATTGTTTAAAACTATATGAATAGGGTGTGTATATTGGCACTTTAAATTTTAGTCTACAAAGTGGTGTGAAGGTCAGAAAACTGTTATCGGTTTATTTTACCCTCTGAACTAAAAAGCAAGGGAAATATAAAACATATAGGCCTATTGACAAACATCATCTTGGACTGCCTGTGAAAACCATGATGGTTTTCTCTCAACTGCATTTGGAAAATTGCACATTTTTGAGGATAAATTGGTCCATTAAGAAGCAAGAAAGGGAAAAGAGCTGTCCTACCTTGACATCCACATGGGCCATGAGGACAGCAAAATTGGTTAGATGGGTACAGGAGCATGTGGTGTGTGTCCTGTTGGTTCCTAGCAAGCGGCAGTCCTGCGTTGACCAGTAACCAGTCATGGTTCTCTTGGAGTAACTCCAGAATGAACAGTTGGGGTTGAAGTTTTCTTCAGATTGCTGTTAGAGGGCAAAAGACATAAATAAATGAGTAGAATCAGACATAGTGGAATTAATAACAGGAAAAAAACAGCGTTTCCCCTTTCTAGGTGAAACATGGGGGCCTGGAGTTAATCACACATTAGCTTTGTCCATTTCTACTATCCTTTGTTTGCAGAATAAAAATCCTCAAAGCAGGCAATTTTTCCCCCCAATGCAATCCATATCCATTGTAAAGTGAATAGCAGGTGGTTTTACGGTCATACAGCATCAAGCGGCCCCATGCCTGTTTTTCATTGTGTTTTTTGACCTTTCTCTTTAACTTTCACTGCGTGACAATGGACTGCCCTACTATTTAATGGGCACCACCGCTGTCTGCGCCGGGCTACGGCTCTAACGACAAGCACGCCTCCCTGCTATCTCGCTTGCCATTTTATAAAAGTAATCCACGACACTGAGGTTGGGTAACACACAAGCACAACACAACATAACCGCTGATAAATAGATACATCAACTGCCCTTCCCTCTTGAGCCCAATTTCTTTTGTAGCTCCAGAAAACAAAAAAGAGACTACACACATGATCCTTTCCTTTGTGACTCACAGCTTCCAAGGTTAAATATATCTGCTTTCTTACTATAAACCACAAGGAGCTGTAGTTTTTCACAGTTTCACACTTGATTTAGGGTAATTAGTCTAATAACGTTTATCCTCTGTGAATGTAAATTTGCCACTGATTGAGTTTACCCTTCACGCATTCAAGCCCTGTGTAAAATATTCCACAGCAAGGAGATAGGATGACCCTCTGTCCCATTAATGACTTTAATTGGTCCCATTAAGTGGTGAGGCAAGGAAGCAAAACAATAACTAGAGGACACATTGTCGTCTCAGAAGACCAGTGATCCAAAACCTCATGGTTGAAAAGGGGACTTGACTGTGGGAATCCAGAAAAATAGGAACCCCCGTTCGGTAGCAGAGTTGAGGTAAGTGAGGTTTAGTTTCAAAGGCAATCGATTTAACATACCTGAGAATAATTAATACTGTCTGAAAGCATAATATATATAATACTTTATGTATATAACTTTCTCTATGTAGTGGCAGCACAATCACATTCTGTTTAGCTAGGGCTTTGTTATTATGGCTAAAAGATTATTTTCCTTTTACTTCCCACTAATATGCAATTACGATTATCACAATTATTTTTTTTATATTTGTCTTTGATTCTTGGGGCCAAATATAAATCAAGCTGAGCTAAAAACAATAAATAATACTATAGTAGTGCATAGTACACCAAATAAAAAGGATTTATCCCCACCAAGGAGAAGGAGAAAATATGTCTTGCCTGCAGCCACAACCATGCTTGAGAAGCAGAGACCAGCTCATCACAGTGATGTCTTATTGGTTTACCAGAGAATAGGGAGCTCTTGATTTGATGCACCAGAGCAAGCGCGCTACATGCAAAACATCAATATTGCATCCAAGAAATTTTAATTAATTGCGAAAGCCATAATTGTATTCATAACTACTATAGGATTAATTGTACTGCCCCTAGTGTACACAAAATGCACTCTATAGTATATGTAAATGTCTATGTTTATGGCAGTTTAATGTGATGAAATGACAATTCCAGCAGCAGCTCTCTTGGCGCACTCCAATGTTATAAGCGGAAGAAGTATGGAAAACACACTTTCCCAAAAGGGCACCGTTTTATTGAGATGACTTGATCTAAGCAAGAAAAGGGTATAAAAGCACCAGTGCCCCAACATTAGACCAACAGTAAAATTGCTGAATCTACAGTCCAAATTACAAATTACACTTAAGGCAGGTGAGTCACAGCAATAACTGCGCTGACATTGCCCCCTGACATTTTCCCACCATTTAATTTTGACATCCATGAGCTATCATCCTTTTACTCTCTCTATCCCTCTGTGCTTTTTTTTTTCTGCCGTTGTTGCTTCCTTCCCGGTCCCTCCTACACGTGAGACCGGCTGCAATTCTCTCATGGTTCAACATCCCTGATAATCACTGAAGGTGCTGTTCGTAGCCAAAACAGGGATATTTCCGGGGTAGCCAAGTGTGGAGAAGATAATGCAGTCAAGAGGGAGAAGTTGCGACTCCACACAATGTCTAAGTAGCATCCAGTGAGGCTCAATATGACTGATATTCGTTCAAGAGATCAGGCTGGTATTTGTTCAAACTAATAAACAACACCATGCATCCCAAGCATCGCCTTGTGAGCAAATTTGTTTTCCACAATTTAATTTTTCACACCTTTCTTTGAATAAAACTTCACATTAACTTCATTTCCGTGGTTTGAGGTGGGATTTGTACATTTTTGTTGCGCTTCAGGGATAGAGAAAATTGCGATGAAAGGGCTCTATCAAGAAAGTGCATGTGCAAGTGTGCTTTTGTGTGAAAGTAAAAGAGAAAGAGAAAGAGATAAAAAGCACATTAGATGCAGAGGCAGTCATATCAAAGGAAAAACAAAACACATCTCAACTCAGACACACATAAAGAGACAGAAAATTACCTGTAGATGTCTGATGGTAAAAATGACAGGGTCCGAGAGGTAGACTTTGTTAGAGTCCTTGTTGATGGCAGCTGTGATAACCGGTGAGTTGACAATGACAGAGTAATTGGTAGCCATGGCTTCACTGCCCAGCTTCATGCTGGCATTCTCCGTTGAAAGGTAGATGCCGATGTGTTTGTACAGGACGAACGCTATTCGAATTTCACCTGCAAGAGGACGATTGGGGAAAATGTTCAGTCTACAAGTGACACTCTAGCCTAAACTACAAAAAACAGCCCCAAACCAAAAGTACACGAAACTTTGAGCACAGCGCCCACACACTTTTGGCCAGACAGTGTAGTACTAATAAAATGTGACAAGAATGTTTATAATGGTCTGTTTTTACTTCCATCAAGAAGCAAGAAGTCCATGCTAACTATATGACTTATAAATACTATTCAACTTTAGCACCTTTTGCAGCACAAGACAACAAAAAGAATACTGGAAATAATCAGTTGAAGCTTGTTGACACAAGAATCAGAAACTGTACATAGTAAAACTGTCAAAAATAGAGACCAATGTCAAGGTTGCCAAAATATTTCCACAACAAGAAAAAGAGAGAAATCTTTCCTGCATCAACAAACTAAAGTTATTTTAATTCAGCATCCAAAAAATGTGGTTACCACTCTTCTATTGGGACTGACAAAGGCGAGCATTTTTCTTGTTAATAATTTCTTCCTCTCATTCTCTCTCATACGCACCTTTTTCCCCTCCCGCCATCTCATTTTTGAGCACTGATATGAAATAAAGTTCCCTCCCGCCGTGACAGAGATCACTCACTCCGATGAAAAGAAAACAATTTGGGTGCTACAGCACTGGATGGCGGGGAAAATATCAGCCACCCTGCTATAACGATCCGCCTGGGCACGGCTGGACATGGACTTAGTCATCCAGCTGAGATGCACCGGGCGCAGCTTGAGTCGATTCTGATTTGCATGAGCTGATAATAAAGTCTAAAAATGGGGCTGCATTGCTCCTGAAGATAGCTATGTATTGTGTCTAACTGCCTCATTTACAGTTTAAAGGCAGTGCTTGAATGTAACTAATTCTATAGCCAGGGTCTCATTTGAAGACGGCAGAACGATCCCTTTGCTTTATATGCAGCTCAACAAAGGATTTGAGAGACAAATTCAAAGTTATTCACAGGCAACTGTAATGGAATTCCTACAAAACCACTGCAGCCCCATGCAATGTCACATACAGATTTGAAAAAAAAAACAAAAGAAAGACTTTTTGATTAATCACAGTGGATCTTGTATGCCAGAATGTTTTTCAAGTAATACAACAGTACTTCTATTATAGCCAAGTCGCATTTTGTCGGTTAAATCTTTTATCACAAGTCTGAATAAAACACCCACTGAAGTTGTGCACAAGGCATGATTACACTTCCAACCAACAATAGGGGACCAATAAAAGCAGATTCAAAAGGTCTGACAACTCACCGTTTCTGCCGTGCTGCTTTAGCGTGTTAGCCGAGAGGTGGATGGAGTTGCCCTGTCCTCCAGTTTGTGGGAACTTCAGATCAGGCAAATTCCCATCTGTGCTCATCCTTGCCACCTCCAGCTCTGCACACATAAAGAACAAACCCAAGCAAGACAGCATTTAGTAATCAATAGGATTGTCTTTTATGATACACATTAAAGCTAATAGACATAAAAATTGCTGCAGACTATGTAGTCAAGGAACTGCAGAGGTGCAGAACAGTACACAATATTCCAGCTGAGGCCTTAAAGGAAATATTCAACATTATGGGCAATACAGTTATTTAACTTCTTGCTGAGCGTTACAAGAGAAGATTGATACCACTCTCATGTCTGTTTCTTGAGTATAGAGCTGGAGCCAAGAAACCATTGGCTTAGCTTAGCACAAAGACACTAGAAGCAGGGGGAAACCGCTAGCCTGGCTGCGTTCAAAGTTCTAAAGTATGCCTAAAGTATGCCCCAGAAGGACACAACTTGTCATTTTTATATTTCTCTTGTGTACAGATGAAATAAACAAGATACAATGTGTTAATTAATTAGCTTTAACGGTGATGGTAAGCACATTCCCCAAATGTTGAAGTATTTCATTCTCGTCAAAATCGCCTGGGAGCTTTTCTGAAAGCTCCAATACATCTTGGTGCTAACTAATACTCAAGTGCCTGAAAAAGCAAACATGGATGCCTCACATCAGCCAAAGTCCAATATTTGTGGTAATTAAATTTAATGGATAATGTGAGCTACACTGACCGTAAACAATTGTTTTAAGCTCTCTGTTGAAGTGAATGCTCGCAAGTCATAAACAGTAGACTTTTTCCTGTTTCAAACTTTCGTCCCACATCACATGAAAAAGGAATTAAGACCATAACAATGTACATATACAGTACAGTCAAAATATGCTAGCTTTGACACTTAAAAAACATGCCTTTAATATGCAGTAATGTCATAAAAGAAGTTAAATAAATGAACAATAAAACTGACCATAGATGCTTTGCACCTGACCTCTGTGACTTATTTGTTATTATTGCTATTAGGTAAAGACAACTACAGCAGACGACAGCCAATCACTGATTCAAAAAGCCATTGTCCTGATTTTATTAATCCACGCATCTCCAATGAGCACTAAATGCAACACATCCTGTCTTGAGTCACGCAGCTTTGAAGGATTGCCTCCCTCTCAACTATGTGTGTGTGGTTAGTGTCTTGCTAGAGGCCCCTTAATCAAGTGACTATCAAGTGTTCGGGTGACACTGTTTCCTCTTAAACTGTAAAAACAAAGGATGTCTTTCCCCTTTGAAAAAAAAAAAAAAAAGACGCCTTCATTTCAAGGAATCATTTTCTTCAAGAAGAGCAGAGAGAGGGGGAGATACAAGGAGGAGATAAAGACCAGCTAAGGAAGACGCGCTTGCTTTTGCGGCAACTCAACAGCTGTTGTGCAAGCTAATTTATGGTTCAAAGACTCCGGCATCATACAGCACAGGAAAATGAGCTGCAGATAGGAGCCTAGCTGAAATAAAAAGCTCATTCCATCAAAGTTATTACGATATGATACAATTCAGTTTAATAAGCAGTCAAGTGTGCTCCAATTTCAAGTACCGGTGACCTGTGTGAAGTCTAGGCATTCCTAAATGTCACATGTACTCCCAAAGCACTGAGATGAATCTGCTGATTCATTGCTAGGCACAAGTACAGAAAAGAGGTTGCACAAATGTCAAATTCCAAAAGGCGAGGTGAGCAGTATGGACTAATTCAGGTGGTAGGCATCAGCAAACAAGCTGCCATTATTGCAGTGGCATCTCGCTTCACACAGTATTACAATTCACACTGTAATGATGCAGTTTATGTAAAGGATGGAATTTTTTAACCATTATTGCACAGCTTTTTCAAAAAAATAAAAATGGATTGTGTAAAACTGCATATGTTGAAATGTAGTCATGGTAATGCTATTGAAACAAAGGGTATTATATGTATTCCAGATGTCTGAAAAACGAAAAGGAAAAGTTCAACATTTTGGAAGATGCACTTAATAAATAAAGACTGGAAATGGAGGAAAAGTGCTAGCCTGGCTCGGTCCAAAGGTAAAAAGATCAAGTAAAGTCAATCAAATAAAGCTCACTAATTAACACTTTATTTCTTGTTTGTTTAATCCACGCAAAAACCAAAGTGTAAAAAAGACTTGTCACCAGCGTGAGGTTGCCAGATAACCAGCGGAAACTGCAGGAAGTTACAAGGAACTCCAAGGAAAGATCCAGCACATACCCCCCTCTGTAAAGCCACAGTTTTTTGCTTCTTATTTTAAGCAGATTTACCAAAATGTCAAACTAGTTGCTCTGATATTTTAACCAAATGTGGCCGAGACACATATGCACCCTTTCACCTGCAAATCATCAAAACCATGCTAACCGGAGTGTGGCTTTGGGGAAAAAATGGAAAGCATACTCCACAAGAATCTGCCCCATGAGAATCATTGGGGCTAGCAATGGCAGTCATTGCTAGCCCAACAGATAAACTGGCTGGCATAATAATCTGCAGTGGAGAACCTCAACTTGAAACACAATATAAGTGTATAAAAAACAGAGATTTCATTAAGCCTCGTAAGGCATTCAGCTGATGATCTGATGTCAGTGGAGCATGACACCTCTGTCATTGATAAAGGTTAGTGCCCACGAAAAGCTAAAAAGAGGCCACATTTAATCCTCCCTTTGTATCTCTTCTCATACCACGGCTTTCCATACTTTATCTTAAAAAAAAAGCCTTTGTATTAACATTCTCTTGTGCTTTTGCAAAGGCCAGGGGGTTTTGGTGATACATTCCTATTCAACTTAGCTAAGACAATACCCCAGATAGCTCACCATTCCCTGGATTCCAAGCCTGCCTTTGGAATAAAGGAAGCATTTTTCTTCTCCCTCTCTTTTCCCTGTGTGGTTGTGTAAAAGAGCTTACGATGGGCTTTAGGGAATTTCTTTGATGCCATAGTAGCTGTTGGACCCAAAGGCTATACCTTCAAAGCCCGTTTAAATAACACGCTAATCGGCAGAAATCTGTTCAAGAGATTATCATGCAGAGGGTGAAGCACACTCTTGTGCAGACAAAGCCTCAGACGAGCACATGCACTGTGATGTGTAAACACAAACACAGACACAATGGGTGAGGAAACATCCTTCTTCTTTGATAGCGAAGAAAATAGATCTCATTATCAGCTTGAGCCTAAAATTGGAACGAGACTTTCTTACTTTTTGAGACTCACTTTAAAGCAAGAAAACCGCCTTGCCCTGAACAGTGAGAACGTGTCACCAGGTGCAATGCGTGTGAGCTACAGCACACCTGCGCACACAAAAACTCTTCACTTCACGTGTAATTCAATGTGAGAGATCAATAATTAGCTGCTGCAGTGATTACCAATGTCTAAATGGGTCTCCTTGTCCTCATTTAACTACCCTGCATGGCATGAGGGATTGCAGGAGCCAACTGGCTGGGGAAAAAAAAAAAAAAAAGCCGAGCAAACAGACAGATAAGGGCTAGTAAACATGTCACCAGCACATAATTAACCAGACTACCACTATGCGTTATAAAATCTCACTCGAGTTGAGCAGGCATCGTCTCGTTCCCCTCTCCAAACGAGCCCAGAATCTCCTTAATACCCAGATGAATTGTGTGCCAGATACAATAAAATCCTTTTTATTAATTCTCCTTACTTCCTTTTAAGTCAGTAGACCTATATTTTTAGGTTGCCATGGCAGCAGGAGCTTGGAACCCCCCCCCCCGTTCAGAGAAGAGGGCGATACATACATAACATTATTTTTTCTTAATTCTCCTTGCCCCACTAGCCACTGTGTGCAAAAAAGGTTGTTTGATTCAATTTTATTCTGTGCTTTGTAAATGGTTCTCAATGTAAACAGCAGATTAATGAATTCTACTTTTGAACAACTGAGGTATGCAGTCTTTAAAAGCACCACTAGGGAAAATGTTGATGACAGAAGTTCCATTATCTGTACTCACTTGGTATTTATACAGTGAATAATGAGCACTGATCCCTGATCTGCACAACTAGTGGTTAATTCCGGTTAATAATTGACGCGAATATAAACATAATCATTTGAGATAATGGTCAATTTACAGCTGACTGTCATCAGCCATAAGAAGCCCTGCCAAATTTTACCTCCTGCGAGGGAGAAAGCATTAATCCAGTGACCTTCACACTATGAGAGTGCCCTGGATCAATAGCAGTATGGCGAACTTTGTAACCCCTTTACAACTGGCAAAACCAGGGAAGGATGAAACACTTCAGCCACATGAGAGAAACACCACTAGAAAACAACTTAAAGACCAAAGCAAACATTCAGCTCTTAAAATTTTGCTTGTCATTTTTCTAAATATCATAACTGACAATGCTGGGTCTTCCAGCTGAGCTAATAATTCGTTTCCCAGCATCTTGAGGAGAAAGTAACTTAATTCTGTCCAAGCTGGTTTACTCATTCATATTAAGACAACCAAATTAACGTGCGCTTTGCTTGCTCACATACAATATTCATTGCTTTCATCTCTAAAAATATAAAACAGAAATCCAGATCCACTCAAAAATGTGTTTTGCTCATTGTTATGTCATTTGGATGTTTTATCTTCACCGTGCAGAATAATGTATGTGACTACTTTGGAAGTAAATCATCTTCCAGTATGTGACTTACACAAGTGTGATGTGGAAACTTGAAACCTTTTTTTAGTGAAGCATGAGACATCTTGTGTCTAGTAGTTAAACTGAAATGAACAATATTTGCATATGTCCATAATCTGGATTTTTCAACATGGGATTTGAGGTTACTGTTATTCCAAGAACTAGGTTTTGTAGAAAAATCATGTCAGGAGCAGCGCTGAGCTGTGAAGTGATTTTGACATAGTGGCCACACTCAGTATTTCAGTATCACATGATGCACACCGGCCCAAAAAGCCATGAGAATCATTAGAAAAGGAATGGCTTAAAAAACGGTGAATAGGAAGTTTGTTTACATATACTTACATTAAGTGACATTTGCATGTGAAGATAACTAAAATGTCTTAGCATGTACTCACGAATATTGTCAGTGTTCTCTTGCACAATGTCCGTCTTCAGCAGGTTATCAGCCAGGACGAAGGCCCCTTGCTCCACAGTGTCCAGCAGCATGGTGGCGGCCCTCAGCTGCTCGCCTGTGCTCAGCTCCCTCCACGCCGCCTGGGCCTGCGGCTGCAGCAAATTGTTGACCGTCTCCACCATGGCCTGGGGAGTCCAAATCATCGATTTAGTGAAAAGAAGCTAAGCTGGCCTGGGACTGCTGTTGTTATGACATGGTGATTTGGTAAACGGAATGATATGAGTAAGGAAAATCAAAGAGAGTTCAAGGCTGAAAAACAAATCACAATCCTGTGGGATTGTGCAAGGAAGAAGCATGAAGTGTTTTTACCCCTTCGTTTTTCATTTGAATTGATAATTCCATAATCATCTTTCTACTGAGCAATTCCATGACCCTATTTCCTATTAATTTACAAGTTATGCTTTTGGACATGGATCGTCAACTAGTAGCAGCAACACCTGAATCTGTAATGACATCGGATATGTTAGGTTCCTTTTGTTACCGTTTCCTGTAATCTTCATGTAAATGAATCAGAGCCAATGCTTACAAGACTTGAGGCCAATTCTTACATGACTTGTAGGCTAGAGTCTTTAATTGGTGTGATTAATGTTCTTCCATGCAGACAATCCCAATACACAAAAGTACTACAAAAAAACACCACAACATTGAGACATTTCAATGGATGTACAAGGTACTTGCTGGTAGCAACTATCTGCAACTATTCAGCTCACATCTGTCCTGCATATTAATGGCAAAGAACAACTATTATGCCTTCTTTAACCTCACCACAACAATGCTGAAGCTAGTAAGCAAGGAAGAGACAAGAACATTCTCAAGGCAGGATGAAAAATTAAGAGCCATTAAAGATTTAAAAGTGCCAGTGGCAAGATTTATGAATGGAATACTAATTGGTCAAGCAAAGCAATTCATTCCCGGTACCACTGCTCCAAAGAGCAAAATGAGCCTGCCCATGGAAAAAAAGCTATTTCTAAGCCATTACAGTACAGTAGGTGGTCAAACACATAATTATTAGAAATCTCCTGCACTGTTAATAGTAACATTTCCACACTGCAAAGAGGAAATCATATATCTGATGAAAAATTGCTTCAAATTTTGATACTCCCTTTGCACTTCTTCAAAAGCCAGTTTACACACTTTTGACATCATGAAGATGGAAGCTATGATGTATGTTAAAAACAGGGGGTGCAATGCCACAGAACTTCTCTCTGAACTTCACTTAGATCCCCCTTTTGATCAATGGATTATGAAAGGGAATAAGAGTTTTAGTATGACTCAGAAACAGCAGGGGGATAAAGCCATAGGCGCTAATAGAAATCATGTGCTCTAGTGTATCAAATGAAATCCTGATCAAAAAAAAGGGGGAAAAAAACTGGCTTTACAATCACCAAGTATAAGTGTAATGGACCCCCCTATTACCTTATAATGTTAAGTTGTATGTTTGTTTCAAAGCACTGTGATAGCAAGAGGAGAAGGAGGACTGATTGTGTTCAACTCACTGGCGCTGGTTGAGAATTTCAAATAACACCAGCTGGCTTTTCCTCATTCAAAACATACCCCGCGCACACATTAAGCCACCCACACCCAGACACAAGCACACATACACACGCACACTGTGAAAGACTGACGCAAGAGTGAACACACACCTTTGCACCTGCTAGTCTACAGAAACATAGACAAACTCGCAGGCACCTGCACAAACCTGAGTGAAACAGCTACACATGCACAGGCAGTCAACCAACTTTGATGTAATTATTCATTATCTCCAGCCAATCTCCAATCACACCTTTTGACATTCAGCTAGAGGCAGAGGTTGATTCACTCTCAATTAAGGAGCTCTTTTTCTTCAGGCACTGACATTTCTTTTTCCTTTGTTCACCAGTGCAAGATTTTTTTTTTTTCCCAGCGCTTCTTAAAACACTGAAATAATGGTTCTTCGGGGAAAGGATTGATGGACCTGCATAGGAGGCTGTCTCGCTTTTCCGCATGCAGAAATGACTTACATAAAAGGACAAGGTGGAGGAATAGCCCACCCCAAAGCCAGAGGGATGGGTCAGAAACTTGATGAGGAGGGAATGCACAATGGATAATTGATAAACAAGAGTGAATTAAATGACCGAGGGCAGGGCATTCATAAAATCGTCTGAAAGAAAAACAATAAAGCTGACATTCACTCACGGTGCATTATTTGGACATGCAATAGATTACCAAATCACTGTGATGCAAATGATTCATTACTGCTATTAATATGCGTATAGCATTCCCAATTTTCTGTAGAGTATTGTCTCCATGTTGGAAGGCAGGTGACTCACAGTAGACTTTACCGATAAGACAATTACTTGAACATGTCTCCTTTAGTGTTTATAATCACCAGTAGGAGGCGTGCTTTAAAACTACTTGTTGCCCAACAATGGTGCTGCAGTCTAAATAAGTTACAGCCAAATTGTGTGAAAGGAACTTCCAAAAGCAAATCAGGACACGTACATTCCTTCACGACAATACTGTACATCTAACTGAACCATTTTATGTCTTTGTCCTGCAAAATGGTTTAATGACTGTTATCAACTAGTAAACTAACTTTAAAAAGGTCAAACGGAATGAAAAATGCCTTTTCTGTGTTATTACCTTGTGTCCCTGAGTGTTTAGTTCAGCTAGCTATGTATGACAAACAGCACTGCAGCTATCACTGATGACACTGGAGTTATTTGGGACTTTGTGGTTTTTACATTCTGCAAATTAAAGGGTGAGAATCGCCAAAGTGTCACATTTTGAAGAAATAGTGATATTTTGGGAAGATGGATGAGAAAATTGATACCATTCTCATGTTTGTACGGTAAATAAGCTGCAGCCAGCAGCCAGTTAGCTTAGCATAATTTATCTTAGCACAGATTAAACAAACAATGTAGAACATGTTACGTAGTGAGCTTTAGAGCGGCTGGTAGACATATTTGTTACTTTTGGACAAAATCAGGCTAGTGTGTTTTGGCCAGGCTAAGCTAATTAGCTGCTGGTGTTAGCCTCATATTTACCCTACAGACATGAGAGTGGCATCGATCTTCTCATCTAACTCTTGGCAATGAAACAAATAACTGTATTTTCCAAAATGTTGAATTATTTCTTTAACAAACCTTTTTAAGCTAACAAAACTTGTTTTGTTGTTGCAAAAACTGTTTTGTGAGCCAATCCATCGGCAAATTCTCACAAAATAAGAAGTAGCATAATCCGTTAACGTGTCTAAAAACATGGAAATCATCCAAGTTTGCACAGTGACTACATGGTGAGTTCTTTTGGGTCGATACCAAGTATTTGTAAAACACCAGCTATGGCTCTGATGCCAAATACATGTCAAATTTGCATATTTACATCTTTTTATATCAAAGCCACCTCTTCCTCTTAAGTGTCAAAATATTTTTGCTGACAGATTTTGCACCCAGGGCCATATATAAAATGTCTATCCAATAAAATGTCATCACAGATGTCAGATTGAAATAAATTTAAAAAACAAAATAAAGCAAATAAAACCTGTAAGTATATTTTTGTCTCTCAATTTCTAAGCAGTATGAGCATGTGTCAAAGGCGTGTATTTGGGCAAGAAGATTACCAAAATCACTGGTGCTGTCCAAGAATCATGGCCTGTCATTTAAGAGAAAAAACATCACTCCTCTCTCTCTCCCTTGTCCATGTAGAAAGTGACAACAAGAAACTGCAAAGACTATTGCCCATTTTGCAGTCCACATCCTGCTTATGTTTGAACTCTTAAATGGAATCCCTCCCCATGTTAAATCCTTCCGCAACACACAATTTAATGGAAAAAGACATCAAACCACAGAAAAAAAGATCTCAAAGCCATTTTATGGAACCTTGAAGGTTAATCAATGGGTTTAGTTTAATCCAAGTAGCAGTATACACATTCGAAAAGCCCTTTTATTCAATACAGGAAATACTCTCACTCACTTTCTTGCTGAGAGATAGACGGAAAGATTGACCACTCTCACGTCTATATGGTAAATATGAAGCTACAGCCAGCAGCCGGTTCACTTAGCTTAGCATTAAGACTGGAAACATGGGGAAAAAGCTAGCCTGGCTCTGTGCAAAGTTAAAATCTGTCTACCAGCACCTGTTTGTTTAATCCATACAAAAGAATATTTCTTGGGCAGACGCAGTGACTTCTTGGAGTTCTGTTGTGATTGTGAGGTTGTCAGGCAACCAAAAAACCAAACAATTACTTTAAGCTATGATGGTAAATATACGGATATGGATAGCAAGTGGGTTAAGGTCATGGGTGGTCAGTTGATAATGGTTGAATAATAACTTGCTAGCTGAAAATAGACATCTTTTAAAGTTTAATCATTTATTTAGAGGGCTAATATATTTACACCAACCAGACCTCCTTGTGTTTTCTTGCCATGATGCTATTTCAATGCCAGAACCCTGCCTGTTTGTATTTCCTGCATGTAATCTGTCCCCATATGGGAAATCTTGTTTCTCTCGCTTTTCATGCACAGAGCAGGATAATTGCATTCTGAAAACGCCGGGCACATTCTACAAAAATTTCATGAGATCAGTGTGAGAACAGCATCATTTCCAGCCTCAGTGGGAAAACGCAAGTGGGGGGTGCACCCAAGCAGCACACCACTACCATCACCATAGCATCATAGTCTGTGCAGTTGAGTCGTAGCGATGTGATGGTGGCTTGCTGCTATTTTACTGCTATTAGCACACTACCACTCCATCTGTCAAATGTAGCAGCTTGCTCTGCTGCTGCAAACTCCCAACCATTTATTTAGCTACTTTATTTTCCTGTGCTGAAATGTATGAATGTAAGCCAGCAAAAAAAAACTATATTCTAGTTCCTGGTACGTGAGGAAATGCTAATCGTTAACTGCTGGAATGTTCCACTTGGAACAAAGATGATGACTGGGCGTGGAAAGCAGCAGAGCACGGGCCACTTATACCAGTGCAGAAGGAAGGAAGGGAGAGGTGGACATTAGCTTAAGCTTGGCAGGAGTCCAAGCCAACCCGTGGTCTGTGTGCTTCTATCTGTGTGCTGATTGATGAAATGAACTCGGGGTCTGGGAAATTGATTCTGGCTGAGGCTGATCTCCCGCTCTTCCCTTTCTGGCTTGCTTGCTGGTCTGCTTTCTGTGTGCACTCAGCTCTCATCCCCTCATTTCTCCTCACTCCTCCCTTCCTGTTCACCAGTTGGATCCTCTCACTTGCTTTCGCTCACTGACGTTGAAGGCTGGTTTCAAAATGGAGGGGGTGGGGGTGGGTCAACACAAACAAGGTGGGATGTCTTATTCTCTCTGTCCTCTTCTATCTGACAAGATGTCTCTTGGCACAGGTGAAGCTGTTGCATCATTTCTGTATTTCATTCACTGTGTTTGTCTCATTTGACCTGCTAGCCAAAACATCGGTCTTCTTTGAAAATCATTCGTGTTTAATATTTCATGAAACATTTTCTCTGTAGTAAGCTGGGTGTATGTGAGTTACTGAGGGATTACTTAGTTACTGAGGGCCCTTTATTTACAGCAGAGAGAGGCAGACTTTCATTTGAAATACTTACATTGGGCCTTTATTTATATGTTTCCTTGTTTCGTAACTAATTCTGATCTGCTGCTTTGTTATTTGCTGTTCACCCGTTGCCTTTGGCTGCTCTGAGTTTCTCTTTTCTAACAGAAATACAGTTTTTATTCACTAATTATTTCCAGTCACTACCATTTACTTATGTCGTTCACTCACAATGAAACTTAACATTTCAGATGCACCGATGTTTCACATTAAAGCCTTCCTGTGCCAAAGGGCATACACAGTCTCTCTAGTTTCTGGTAGGCTTTTAATTTAAAACATTGCATTTTGGAAAGCCGTTTATGACGCGTTTTAATTTTGATTAACTTGCATTCAAGCTAACACTGGTCTGCACCTCGCTTTGTGTGCGCTTCTAATTTGAAAAATGTGCAGGAAGTGTTGAGTTTCACTGACATAAATTGCTCAAAAAAAAAAAACAGCATAGTAGAAGCAATTGGAAGGAATTAGTGAATGATAACAGTTTTTATGTTAAAAAGAGAAATGCTTAGCAGCAGATTGGTGAGTATATCTGTTGTTGTTGCTGTAAAATTCAGCATTAAGCTGAATTTATCATGAGAGGTAATGAGTGCAGGTAATTCCACCCGTTCAGTATCTTTACCCAGCCAATCAGTGTCAACTTTTGTTTGTGCCAGCCATTTGAGCTTTTACTCTATCAGTTGACACATGGCCATTATTTGAATATTGGCTTTTATTTAGGAGTTTACACGATGTATGTACTGTATGTGTATTAATAAACAATTTAAATATAATCTCAAAAAAAGAAAAGAAAATGAAAACCAAAGGACATATAAACATAAATTCATAAATGTTTGCGAGATCCTCCCACTCTCTCCATTTTGACCAGAAACGGCTCACACAGATTATTCGGGCAGAACTCTGCACTGCAGGCCAGATGATGAGGTCTCTATTTATGAGGATGTGGTTATGTTCATCTTTCAATAAATGGACTACCAGGGAAATTTTATCATCTCGTTACACTCCCGAACTAGGAGCCTCCTTCCGTTTTGCATGCTGTAAGGTCATCCTGCGCTGTGACACTCCCCCTAGTCATCTTTGCATGCAAAGGTGTCATTTTAATGATGGGTCGGAGCTCAATATCCTCCCTGTATCCTGCACATTCACACTCACTTGGCTCCAACAAAGCCACATTATTTTGATCTTTTTTGTGTAGAAAATAGCAATATTTGTGGCATAATTTATTGTAAATCCCACATCTTCCACTTGCTTTAAAACAAAACAAATGCCAGAGGAAGAAACCATTCGAAGCTAGCGTGTTTGACTTTCGCTTTGGTACAACATAGATGGACATAATCACAGTAATTGGACGACCATAATGTCACTGCCTATAAACAAGCTGCCATTAATATGACCAAAAGGCACAGGAAGCAGGCCGCTATTTTTATCATGTTTGTTCGAAATCAAAGGGCACAACAGAGAAACATTCCTGCAGGGGAAATGCAGGACATAGGGAGTTGATCATTATACAGTTTGTAGCTTTATCAACAGAGGTAGGGAGACTGCTACAGGTTGAACTATTTGTGAATGTGTAACCGAAAGAGCAAATGAAGCTCTTTTTAATTGAAATTCTCTGCTGATCGTAACGAGATAAAGACCTCAGTAGGAAGTGAATTCAAATCCTCTAGTTTACCTCTTAAATAAGACAGAGGCCCTCTATCAAGATGAGAAGCACTCCTCATCCCATTTAGACATCAGCCTCAAGCCCTGTACTTTATTTTGCATTATGTCCTCCTTCACCACAACCACACCTGCACTCACACAATCTGCCATTTCCCAAAGTACTGTCGAAGTCTGTTTTCAGCACCGTGCGTGGTCTCTGAGCAGAGGGACATCAGAGGCAGGTGCACCTCTCATTTGCTTTGTATTCCTCTGCTAATCCCACTTATGGCAACCACAAGGGCCCTGTTGGAGAAAACATTGCCAAATTTCCCTAATCAATGAAAGTCCCTCAAAGGCTGGTAGCGCGTGCAGTCAATGCCTGTGTTTACCTAAGGCCACAGATGTTGCTCCATTATTCCGGTTTGTTCAAGTGCAAGCTCTTCACTGTTGTTTGAATTTGTCAACCCAGCGAGGGAACGGGGCAGAGGAGGAGGCGCACAGCTGAGCAGTGTGTACAGTCATGTATGGTAGTGTACTACACAGCCTCAAAGTATTTACTGCACTGCAGAAACATGAACCCAGATGCCGACACAAAGGCATGCAGATGCATGTAAATCGGAAGAGAGTATAGATTTGTATGTCATTTGTCTTTTGTTTTTACCTTCTAGCCATGCTAGTGGCGTGGCTCTAGAAATGGCAATATCAGAGTGTCAGTTTACCACTTTCGTCCAGACTGAAACATCTCAACAACTACTGGATTGCCATGACATTTTGTGCAGACACATGGTAGAATGAAGCCCTATGACTATCAAGGTTGACATTTTTGGTTTTCAGTAAAATGTCTCCCCCCAGGATGAATTGATGAATAGCGTCAGCATCAGTTCAAAATTTGGATTTGTCCCAGACTTTGATCAAATTCCTACAAAACTAATCATATTCCCATCAGCCTCAGCTGTGCTCTGTGTTCATAAGGGTCATAGCCTTGTTTAAATGAATTTTAAAATGTTTTGGAATAAACTCTAGCTTTTGATTTGCACCCTTTTACATTTTTATTGTCAACCGAAACCAACAATGCATTAGTACTTAAATTCCCCAACCACACTTGTTCCTACTGGAGGTGTAAATCTTTGAAAAACGAGTTACAAATATATAGTTGCATTTTTAAAAAAGGCTCACTACTTTCCTAAAACAGCTGGGCATTGTAGTTTTGTTGGAGTATATAGTGCATTTGTTGGGGACTATTTTCAGTCACAGATTAACACATACTTGGTGTGCTAGTGAGTATTTACAGCGCCAGGATGGTGCATGACTCAAAAGAAACTACAATGCCCATGTTTGTTTCAATGAGGTAACATGTCAGCCAGTGTAACGGTGTGGCTCAATTATATATTTTTCATTCTTCTGGTCAACAATGGAGATCAATGGCACAGAAAATGAGCCATTTCAGGCTTTGGCTGCACAGGACAATTGACAATTGTTAGTTTTGGTTGACTGTTGGTCTTTGTATGGCATTTATCGACAATACGAAAAATAAAGAATAGCACCAGCCTTATCCCTTAAGCATCTCACACCCACAAACCCATCTGCACATGTGAGCACATTCAACCGTATACAAACATACATTCCACATGGATGTCATTTGCACAATCAGAGTTAAGTGTCATCTAACATGCCTCAGAGGAATCGAGGCAAAATACACGTTGCTCAACATGAGCGCTGCAGAGAATACATACAAAACAACATCTGGCTCTAATGCACAGTTTTATTGGAGCCATCTGTATAGAAGACAGGGATGTCAACTTCTTCCATAGTTCTCTTGACAAGGTAGATATTATTCTGAAATGTCAGAGTTAACAAAATGAATGAATGAGAAAAAGCTGAGTAAAGCGAATAGAGGACCCCCACCCCCCATCCCCCACCCCCCCACCCAAACTGGGACACATATGCATTATGCATCAGGGAGAATCATAACATGCCATCACTTTGGCTGACTTAGTAGTTAGAAGTTGACTTGCTGGTATAATGAGGTCACTTCTTTTGGCTCTTAAACATTTGCTGAGAAATCTAAGCGTGCGTTAGATGCCTGAGAGCTTTATTTTTGACTGATGCTATCCACTTATGTGGGTTATTTCACTGGAAAGCATTGCTGATGTGATAGTTTCGGGCGTTTTTTAAAATGATTGCCTGAGAAGTCCACAATACAGAAATTCTCAGCCTCGTGCTCAGGCCAAACATATTAGAGAAGAAAGGGGAATATCACAACATATGCATGCAGGGAAAAAATGATGACATATGGCTCAAAGATTTAGGTGTGAGGCACTGATGCTATTTACTTGGATGTAATGTAAATTATATGATACGACTGAAATTTGACCCTTTGATTTAACATCAGCATTATCAGAAGTACAGTATATGGTATACACATACTGTATACAGACTTTGATGCCGTGGCTTTGTGTTCCAATTCTTTGCTAGTTCTTTCCACTTCAAACGGTCAAACTTCAAATGATGGTGGTAAAAATGAAAACGACACAATGAGGGAATGGAGAGTAGGTATGGGGAAAATTTGGTCCAAATACCTGAACATAAAACCGGCAAGAGCGCTCTCTTTTCTGTAGCTGCAACCAAGAGAAAATGCAAGAGTTAGCAGAGGGTCAACAACTCAAACAATGCCACTTGAAACACATTTCTGCTTGAAATACAGATTTGAGAGTAGTGAGAAAAAAACCTCACCTTACTTTTGCAACACTCACTTTACATAAATTTTGTGATAACCAGTGTATACATTAATTATACATTATCTTTGAAAAACAGTAGAGACTCTTGTGTTAATTAGCACTAAAATGAGACATACAACACATGCGGGAATACACCTATGACACTACTCTTTCCGTACTCTTAAATGTGATTTCAAGGTTATCAATTTATTCAGATTTAATCTGAGTTCTGATCCAAGCAGGGTGGCCTAAAGAGCTACTGTGTGGCTTAACAGCTAGGTTCTGGTACCATGCTAAATCCCATGCAGATTAGCTCCAAAGACTACCGTCTCCCCATAAAGGAGCCTCTTGCTCTACATCACAGCCCACTCTTTTGGAAACGGTCCCGTCCATGCCGTTAGTCAACTACCCTTTGATCATGGAATCGGCACTGATCTCCCCGTTTGCCAACTCAATCCTTTCATTGTCTGCTGGCAGAGAGCATTGTGCTTCGCTATCAAAAAACAAATCTTTAATTCGCTTAGCTCTTTGCAGATTGTGTCAAAATGATTGAACTGGGGAGGTAAACATCAGCCAGTGTCAGAGCAGAGAGGAAGAGGGCTCCGGGTGTTTCCTTGGGGAGAGATCTCATTAGCAAAGGAAGTTGACCATAAAAGGAAGCTGTAGGGCCATTTTTCTACACACATGAACCATACTGCAAGAATGGAGTGTATATCAGAGGACAGAGAATTATAAATCAAAGGTAAGCCCCTGACCTTTTAAATAAATTATCCTAGTTTTAAAAGCTTTTTTCATTTCCCTCAACCCAGCTGCTTTTTTTTTTTTTGCTTTACGCCATTCCCTCATCTTTACAAGACAAACTAAAGACTACAACTGCAATCTCAACCACAGCAGCAGCCTCTACCTTGAATGCTGTGTTTTATGAGAAACCTTTTTTTTCAAGAGGTATTATAAAATCTAGTTGCTCCTCAATGTGAATTGACTCATCACGTTCTCTTCTGAGGCCTTTTGGCCATCTTTACTGCCTCCTCTCTCCATTGGAGAAAACTGGCACTAAAATCTCAATGGGGACATCTGTGTCTGTTGCGGCAATGAAATAAAAAACGTCCCGAAAAAGCTATCTGAGAACAGGTGTTCATGTTCCTCTACAAGTGAAGCCGCTCCAGCAAATTAACGACTGACAATTTGAATTTCACTGATGTTTGCTTTTCTGTTGGCTGCTCAGCAGACAGAAAGTATTATTTTAGCTCGCTTTTGCCTGAGTGCCCCTTACTGTGTCTCTGCTGTGAATTGGGGGCATAAATGCATTAGCTTCAGTTGAGTAAAAAATTAAAAACTCTGCACTCCCACAGCTTAGATCCAACCTACCCTTAGCCTGTCCCATTAGTAAAAATCAAGTGGTGCAAATGTACTTTTGACGAGCATGACATGTGGATAACATGTTTTAAACTTCATCAAAGAAAATTGATAGCATAATACATTATACTAGAATAAGAGATGTGCCTGAGCTAGTGTGCACTGGACCACAGGAAAATGGTGGATATCATTTTATCTGACAGCACTAGGCCAAATAGCAGATCATTAAAGGAATACCTACTGTTCAGGTTTGACTGGACTGAAGTCTTGTGATAGGTAGGCCTCCATTTTGGAAATTCAAAAAGGTTTAGTAGTCAGAATGAAAATATTGACCTACAAATTGGCACTACTGTATAACATTGTTCACCTAAAATTCCTTCATTTTGAGTCTGCTCCTTTGCAAAGGTTGATCTGAAAAGTGTGGACAAGCAGGGGAATAGGTCACCATTCCTGCAGGTCATGTTTATCCAACCTGTTCGCTAGTCAGAATATTATTCTAGAGCAAAGGAGAAGTGTATAAAGAGCAGTTTTAATTTCTTATAAAACAGTTTCTTTCACTACCTTGTTGAGGCTCCGTGCCGCGCTATCTTTGCCGCCTGGCGTGAGGTTCCTCAGCTGCACGTCGAGGAGATCCACCAGCTGAACCATGGCCTTCACTGTGTAGGTGATGTCCCCTGCCTGAAGATTACGCTTAGTTTGCTCTGCCAACTCCCTGGCAATGACTGCAGCTGTCTCTCCAACTTTTAGCTGTAAAAAAGGACAAAAACACAAATCAGGAGCAAATTCACTTACAAAAACTTCATTAAAATCGTGACTGAAACATTTCAATATCTGAATTGGCTAAGATTTATTCCTTTACAGCTGAACAAAAACAATGCCTCATGTCCTTATTTTTTTTTTTACTGTGGCATGAACTTATTATCTATAACCTACACACTGCAAAACACGGAAAACATGACAAATTGAAAAATACAAATATGTAGCCCCTTACAATTAATGCCGCTTAGCGTATACATTTTCCCCAACTGCTGCTATATTGCACACACTTAATGTGGCAAGAATATACTCAGCTGAGTGTACACTGGGGCCAATATTGTATCCCGAAGCAAAAATGAAATCAACTATTGAGGGAATCACTGCAGCTTGGGAAAAGCAGTGTATATGTTGTACACATAGGACATATTTTGTTTTTCATTGTTTCTAATGTTCCAAAGCTTATGTTACTTTTGTGACTCGGGAGCATCTCGGGTTAACTAGCTTACTACCTTTGAGCAAGCATTACTTCCAAGGCCAAGGAGCCCATCATTATCTTACTACATTAGTTTCTGGGGTTACAGGTTACGTAAAAAAACAACAAAGAGGAGCCGGGTAAACACGTAAGTTTATCGTAACTCGGCAAGCTTAGGCTAACTTAGCAGCTTTGTCCTGCTCTTTTTTTGGATTGGGGGAAGTTTACGAGATAACGCTATGTTTGCCACACAGTATTAGTGTATTAAAAAATTAAAAAGTCAGCTGGAGACAGCATCTCCAACTAACAATGTTAATTATCTAGCTAGCTATAGCTGATACAATCTTCTGGCAACATTTAGAAATTCAGCAGACAAAATCAATAGCTGCCAGATAAAAATGCGACACCTGTTTTTCTCTATATCTGTCTGAAATTAAAAGTACCTATTGTTTAAAAAATTACTAAGAATTGTGAGTGGTAAATCATCACTTTAAACTGCATATGTACAGCTGAGAGAACAGAAAGAAAGGCGTAGCAACAGTAACTAAGGAGAGTGGGGCATAGTGAATGGTCAATAGTTTAAACCACAATTGTCAAATGTACCGTGTAGTTTAGCTTACAATAGTAGGGAAAGTGCCCCCTGCTATTTCTTTCACAGGGGAAACTTCCTAATGTCTCACTTGCTATGGCGCTATGGAGGCATCTGTTTTTGGCTAATGAGACTCACCACAAACCCTGAAAGGCTTGCTCACAAACTTTTACTTTGTACTTTGCACAGTTCTTTATCCTGGTTTTCAAATTACAGTGTACACCTCAACCTAGCTCTCTCTACCTAATAATGTGAAGAGGAGCCCCTGGATGTCAACCATTTCCCACTTTGAGTCTCTACTCGCCAGACATTTAAATAAATGGGCCTTATCCAACAACTTAAAAACTAATTATTTTCAGTGCAATGCCATTTTATTTTTTCAAGTAATCCAAAATGCTTAATGGGGAAATAAATGACTTTGATGAGTATAGAATAGACATGGAGGTCATTTGAAAGTTACCGAATCAGACTGAAAGACTCCAACACCAAAATGTTTTACATGTTGCATATAGTTTGGTCTCGATTATTAACAGTAGATAAGTTAAATGTGCAGTCAACTTGACTAAATACACAACACCCTATTGGTCTGATGTTGTGGTTCAAGGGTCGGTTATCTTCAAGGTTTTAACTGATTAGGTAGAGTAAGATGAGCCTCCAAACTGCAGTGACACCAACTAAAACAAGCCCCTCCTGATTTACTCTGGCATCACCTGCTATCATCGCCTGTGAGTTTCTTAGCCAACCAATTATGCTGCTTAAATTGGTCTTCACAGAGGTGTATGCAGGGGAATGCGTCTTTGGAAGATGTTTTCCTCTTTTCCCTCCTTGCTCTTGTCTCTTAATGATGGGAGCTGCGGATGCTGGGTAAATAGCTGTTTTTTTTCTCTCTCCCTTTCTGCTCATCTGATGTCACTTCTTTCCTTTCTTATTCTCTACATCTTCCCTTCTCATTTTGTCTACCGAACCATCTGGTAATGAGCAGTGCCACATACAGGACAATGGCTCTAGATATAAAATAACGAACTGCCAGATGGGCATTCCATATCTCTCACACGTTGATCTTCATTAAAGTCTTCCTGTCTCCACAGCGGCAGGCACACTGCTGAAGTGTGATTTGCTTTTAAAAAAAAGATTAATAACACTTTTGTTAAAAATACACGCATTCCTTGATTGTCACATGTTTCTGTAGATTTTAACAGGCAATAGTCTACATTCGAGTCACACTGTTACTGTTGAATCCATGCAAAAACAACAACAAAGACAGCCTCTATTGCAAGTTCAGAAATAACTTTGCTTTAGTTAATTTCTCCAAACAGCGGCCTGTAGTGAAGTTTCATTGCACCGCTCGCTTGGCGCTGTACAGAAATGCACCTGATAATTTCTCTCCTTTATATTTTGTTCGCCAACAGCCATTCTCCATCCATATCTGCAAATTGCCGTTTGTTTAATGGGCCGAGCTTTGAGCCGTTGAGTAGCTCATGAGTGTTATAACATGCACGCCTCAGGGTCCTATGAGTTTAAGGGAGAACATTTTCAACATTGTCTGCAATTCATAACCTGGAACCCTGATCCTCACTTCTCTTTTGATTTGATTCTATTACAGATTAAACAATAGGAAGCTTTATAAAGGGGCTTTGCATAATAACTTTCTCTAACTGCTGTATCATGTTGTAGGACAGAAAGTGGTCTGGATTAATTGTTACCCACAGCAGTCCAGTAGACTATGGCACTGTGGTATTGGTTTTCACTCCGCCCCCATCCAACCACCCACGCCCGCCAAACACACACACACACACACACACACACACACAAGCATAACCCTTCTATTGAGTTAATCTTCTGGCTAATCCATTATATTAATTGACCAGTTAAGAAGAGACAAAGACCCAAAGAGAAAACGCACAAACACTAAAGCCCTCTGAGTAAAAGTAATATACTGTATATATACCCTTAATTTGCACTGCGAATAGAACAGATTGAAAGGGCAAAAATTCACACACCAAAATAACAATTCTTCCAGCCCTCTTTATGCTTTATTCCTGATCAGAAAAAGTACAAAAAGAAAAAAACTAACTGTGACGTTACTGTAAGTAGCACGTTTTCTGCTTATGATATTGTGCAGCTTGGTACCTTCTGGCTGATGAGGTTGACCCAGGGGGAGGTACAGTTGCTAAAGTCAGGTCCCTGGGGGTCCCAATATAACTCTGGACCCACGCACATGTATGAAGCCACGCCTAGAGAGAGAAGAAAGACAATGACTTAATGAGAACAATGCCATGAAATTCATTAGATCAAGAGACACAACCATGTCAGTAAAGGAACAACAGCTTCTGAAAAATCTCTTGGTAGACAATCAAGCTTACCCAGATTTTCTCATTTTTCCCATTATAGAGTGATGGACTACACAATGCTTTCAGTTTTGTCAACTAATGCCCAATTCTTCTGTATGTCAAACACTTTTCATATTTGCAAAATGTGTCCAAATAAAACGGCAACATCTCAAGAAAGACAATTTTTGAGTGATTAAGTTAATGGATGTAGGAAAACGTAATTGGATGGTTTTATCTTAAAGTTACTAAAATGAAGTTGCTTAACTTGAGGCCAGCCGAGCTCGTCCAGACTGCGTCTGTATTTAATCATTAAAAGTCAGACAGTGTCTGAATGTGTGTAACAGTTCAACTCCTGCACAAGAAAGAAAATACACCAAAATAAGTGCCAATTAAGTCATAATTCAGCCATAGCTGAATTCATCACGAAAGGTCAATTATGCTGGTTCGAGAAAACAGACAGAGATGAGGTTTGGGGAGTGACTGTGTTACAATGTTCCATCTGGGCTTTAGCACAAATAAACCTCCAGTTATTGAGCAAAATTAAACAGTGTGACCATCATCTCTTAAGGTTCTCTGATCCTGCTCTACCTACCTTTATGCTTATTAATTGTAATTAATAAGTTAAATACATTTAATCAAGAGACACATAGTATAAACCAACAGTTTTTGTGGGCATTTGTTATTTTGCAATGAATCCAATGGATGCAACATATTCATAAACAAAGAGTGTCTTTGACTTGTTCTTCCACGTACCTCAAATAACTTGCGTCTATATTTTCAGAGCTGACATCAGCAAGGCTACATGCTGACATTAAATTGCCCTTGCTTGTACTTAGAGGGAGGGTGTGTTGGAGGGTGAGATGGCCAGCATTAACAGATATAAATTTTGATTGACATATAATTTCCTTCCCCTGTCCACCTTGGACAGCCTTATGTTTGATGGGTTTATAAGATAAGGGACTCTGCATTTCCTGCTGTATTGAGAGGCATGAGAAGGAGCATGAAAGGGAGGGAGTCGGAGGAGTGTGTGTG